>LBNU01025967.1:67944-90389 GCA_014162995.1 Artemisia annua
GTGGCGCCGTTTGGCTAACCACGTCGGAAATGGCGAGGGTTCTTGTGACCGTACCAAATCCTCTAAGTTTTTTTTCTTTAGTGTAACGATGTTGAACCGTTTTAAGTACGAGGTTAGTCGATACTTATTAATGTGTTTCGAATAGAAAAATTTGGTGATTGTGATTATATGTCGTTTTAAGTACGAGGTTAGTCGATAATTATTTACGTGTTTGATTATAGATATTTGGTGATTGCGAGTATGTGTCGTAGATTGTTAACATTATTTTACATATCAAATGTGAGTGAATTTGTTTATAACTTAACAGTTAAAGCATATGTGACGGTGAGTTCAAGCATTGTGTATTAATTATTTAATTGGGCGAACAAATCAAAAACTACGATTACCGATAGATAAAAAAAATAGAGTTTGATAAAAGCACACGTGTATTCAACGGTATCTAATGTAGGTACAACTTAATACAAAGTTAATATCGTATTTAGAAAGAAAATAATAATAATAATAATAATAATAATAATAATAATAATAATAATAATATCAACTTTTATAATTATCGATAATTAAGTCCTCTTTACACATATGTGTGTTACATTTCATAAAGTATGACATAAATTTAATAAGAATACGAGTAAATACAATTTCTCATTATCTTAAATAGACGGAAAACGTTAATCCTAACTGTTTAACAATCTGTACTGGGTGGGGTGATGAAGACATACTTCGGTTCGGTTGTTGTTTATTGGTGTTGTGGAGTTGTGTTTAGTTGTGATTTTGTTGTTGAAAATCATAATGGTTCTTGAATTCATTATCCCGTAGGTGGTGAGCAATTCACGAACGACGTTTGACTCCTATCGGAAAACATTTTGCATCGTACCGCACGAGACAACATCGTCGGGAAATTTGGTTGTTGACGGTGAAATTACGGTGTTTGATCAAGGATTGATCGGAAAACTCTGAATGTTTGACTCTTTTTTTACTTTGACTGGAGACCCTTTCCCTTTTAACTAATTCACCGTAAGATATATAGATATTAATATGTGCGCTTTAACCCCCTAGCCTTTTGAAGGGCTTAAATTGTTAATTATGTAGTAACGATTACCCCCTACCCGTATCTATTGATACCATTAAAACAAGGTTTCTACTAATGGTCATCTTTGACTAGGTGGAAAGTATTGTATTGGCTATCAAATTTAATATTGTTATTGATACTAGAGTATTAGTTGCGGATTAGATTAATTTGCTATATACTTGCAGATATGTGCATCTCAAAATACGGTCAATACCTAACTTGAAAAATGGAGCCAACAAGCCACCCTCCAATTTCTACGAGCTTTGATAATGAACCAAATTTGAAATTCAAATTTATTCCTCCTCCTCTATTCATAATTCATTCACATATCTTCTACCTCTAAAATTTTCTATGTCTCCCTCTTCATACTTGAATTTATAGATTATTTTGTTTAGTCACAAATTGAAATTCAATCCCTTCTTTATTTAAACTTTTTGATTCTTTGAATTTACAGATTATTTTGTTTAGTCACAAATTGAAATTCAATCCCTTCTTTATTTGAATTTTTTGATTTTAACTTTTCATTTGTATTGGGATTTCATCTTCAACTTTTTAATGGGTTTCTAAATCCACATCACATGTATCTTCTTCATCTTTTATTTTGTTTCTATTTTCCTTTTTTGATTTTGGTTTAGATTTTATTCGATTGATATAATCTATTTACTATTTATCAATATAATTCTTCTTCTCTGATTATTCAAAGGTTTTTCGACATGTTGTTAATCAAAATTTCATTGTGGTCATGGTGGAGTGATTGAGATAAGATTAACATCTCTTTGGTAATTAGCTAATTTGAATGATTTTTTTTGCTACATGTGGAGCTTAGAGTTATGTCACCACGATTTGGTAAACTCACTATATCACTTCACTAAAAAATGATGACAAAGTCAATAGGCGAGTTTTCACTATGGTTCCATTTTTTATTTATTATTATTTTTTTTTTCATTTGTGTGTTTGTGTTAATCTTTATGTAAAAGTAAATTTATATGTTAAATATAGGTGTTGTAGCTGATCTTGAATTAACAATTAATCAATTATCAAAAAATAGGTGGGCAGGAATGCCGGATGACATATATTTGCATTTGGTGATTTTTATCTTTTGGGAGTTAGAATGCTTAGTTGATACTAATATTGGATCTAATTGATGATCAGATACTTTATAAGTTAGAGGATGTATCATAATTTTACTTATCTATGTGTTTGATAACAGGTGTTCATAAAGTGCTCAAGAAGTGTTTAATGTAATTCCTAAAAAAACTATCAAGATATAATTATTATTTTTTCATGCTTGCATATAAATGGTTACTCGGATTGGAACATATTTTTTTGAAGAATGATACAACCACAAACAAACTTTAACAAAAACATACACAAAATAACGTGTCAGCGGGTGATTGGTTTAATTAAAAAAAGAGAGAGAGAGAGAAACTGCCACAAAATATACAAATTACTCGCAGACACGTCATTTTGTTGATGTTTTTATGGAAGTTTGTTTGTGTTTGGATCATTCCTCTATTTTTTTACACCCATAGAAACAACCCTTTTGAGATTTCTGTTCAATTTAGCCATTGTCCTACAAGTTTGTAAGTATATATCTTTCTTTGGAAGGAACTTTATAAGTATAGCTATTCCTTTATAAGACTACAAGAAAAGTTTGAAGGATTCCTATTTCAGATTATGATATTGTGATACACACACCTGGAACATGCTATTTTGGCTCTACAACATATGCTATTGAAATATGGGCTAACTTTAGTTCATCATTGATGCTATTTTGCGTTAATATATGTATCAATGGGTGTTGTATGATGTTAAAGTTTGGATAATCTATTAGATAAGTAAGCTGATAAAAAGGATTAGATAATTTTTTGAAGTATTTGAGCAATATTTTTATATCAAGGTGCTTCATAACATTATTATTCATCATTTGTTTGTTTTGTTTGCTATCATTTTAGCCAATTGTTCCAAGTATGCTTACTATCCATACAAGGTGAAGAGCAATATTACTCCGTAATTGCTAACAAAAAAATACGAGACTCTTTGGTATTTTTATGACACTTGGGAAAATATAAAAAATGTGTCTCTTGGTTTTACATTTGGTGGTTGTGTCTTTAATATGCGATTTATAATGCATCAGTTACTTAAAAGTATAATCTTTATACCTTTATAGAATTGCATTTGAATGTCCAGAAAGTTCGCAATAATTGTATAATGCTTTATAGAATTGCATTTATATTAAGAGCATTAGCTACGTTAACATAGAGTTAAACTTTCACCCACTGCCACGTCAGCGCAACATCAGCTTTAACATTTTCACCTTTGACTCAAAAAATACCCCTTATCATAACTCAACCTTAACTCAAAAAAAAAACACCACATTTTTGGGGGCGAATATGTAAATTTTAGCCTTAACTCAAAAAAGTTAAGGTTTCACTTACCATACCGCCCAAGTGAAACCTTAACTCACCCAATTAACGCAGCGTTAAGCATTTAACGCAAGTCTTTAACGTGGGTTTAACGTGAGAGGGCGGTGTGGTTAGCATGGCTTTAACACGAAAATGTGAAGGTTTCCCCCACTGATGCGTGCGTGTATATCGTTGTAGAATAGGATTATTATTTGTCAAGTTTTAAATTAATATTTAGCCGACTTATCCTATAACACACACTAACGAGCAGTGTACCCGATCAATGTAGCTAGTTGGTAAGTAGAGTGTCGATCACTAAGAAAGAATGTTAGCACCTAGAATGTCTATCAGTATTTTAATTCTTAAGTTAGTTTTACAACCTAATCTAACGCAAGGGGGTTCAGCCTGAGAGACTGACACGATAGAGTTGATTAAACAGTAAATAAAACTATAGAGTCAAATACAACGAATGGCGAACACGTACACAGATAGATAACAGATACAAATAAGAGGCCTGACGAATGATAAGTAGCTTGTCATTTGTTTTATTGCTAGTTTTATATGATAAGTGCTATAATCTATTCTCTCTCGTTGGTATCTTAGTTATAGGCGAGTAAACTCTTAATGATTACTTATGTTTATATTATTTCACCTTTTTTAAGGGCTTACACTAACTTATAATGCTAGTGAAGAAATCGTGGGAGGGTTATGGCAGCCCAAGCATTCCACAGCTAGACACAGAGGTTATCTATAACAACCCACAAAATCTCATCACTATCATTCCCATTACAAATACCTATAGTAGGTATTTCACAGGTAAATTTTTGCTTTTTATGTGCATTCATTACTTGCATGACTCTCTAGACCTACTCACGTATCCACACAAGCCAAATAACTCTACACTCACCTCCTATAATCTCCTAGTATGTCAAGCATAAGATCACAACAACACCACAATAAGTAATCTATCAATCTAACACACTAAACTCATCACAAAACCCTAATGAACCCTAATTAAGCCTTAAATAGACCTATGTGCTTACTAAACCCTAATTGCTTATCTAAACTAGTTTGAAGGTGTTCAAGGCTTATGTATAAGTTACCTTAGGCACAATAGGATATCTTAGCACCCTTAGACCCTAGTACAATCCCTTAGAGCTTAGGTACAAGTCCCTTAAGCACAAAACCATAACTAGGTTATAACTTCCCGGAAACTAGGTCAAACCTTCCCAAATCTTTCCCATAAGCTATCACCACTTAATATAAGCTTCTTAGGACTTAGGATTAGTCATTAGACACTCATAGGACCCTAACCTAGGCACTAAACCCTAAGCTAGACCCTAAACTCTCTTTAGGCAAAACTAGGTCAAAACTAAATCTAAACCTTAGAACTAAGCTACTTAAGCACCTCTAAACTAGCAACCAAGCACCCTAGCACCTTCCCTAGGCCTAGCACACACCCTATCACCTTACAATCACCCTAGCAAGGAGGTGCATCACCTCCTTGTTACCACCTTCACCCCGCGGTCTCATCCCCTCTACAAAAACCCTAAACCGCCATTGTAGCCTAGCTTAGTCACCCTTATAGCTTCCATTAGTCATTAGGTAGCTTGCATGAGTCACCTCACTCCCCCTCGACGCCTCCTTCTTGCTTTGCTTGCTCACTAATCCAATCGTGCCCTATAAATAGCTCGACACCCTCCTCATTTCAAAGGCACACCATTTCTATTCTTCACCTCAAAACTTCTGTACCTAGTAGTAGCACTCGAGCAATAGTAGGCCTAGGAGTCGAGCAAAGAAAGCCAAGGACCCTTGTCGAGTTGTTTTCCCATCGCTAAAACCCTAAAACCCTCGTTAGCCCTCCCTTTGATCACGTAAGCTTCTAATCTAGTTTCTTTAGCTTTAGTTCAGTCCTAGGATAGTATTAGGTTGCCTTAGATCCATTAGGACCCTTGCCTAAGCCTTGATCACTAAAAACTAGAACTTTTCATTTTAAAACCCTAAAATGAGTCGAATTGCCTTTTATATGCTATAAGCCCTTTACATAAGCTATAAGTTAGTTTAGATAACTTAGATAAGCTAATATTAGTTAACCATAAGCTAGGAAACCTTTTTGTTTCATAAAAATATGAATTGCATGGAATTAGGACTAGTTTTGCAAAGTTTTCCATGCATAGGGGTATATATGTTAAATTTCTGAAAATATTAAGTCTAGGGACTATTTTTGACATTTCTTAGAAGTTATAAGTATAAGGACCCTTTTTGCAAAGTTACATAACCTTAGGATAAAAAGTTAAATAGTTATAAACTTAAAATGACTAGTTTTGCAAAAGTTATAAAGTTAAGGGTATAAATGGTAAATTTTGAAAACTTAAGTCCAAGGGTCATTTCTGCCATTTTTCCAAAATATAGAAGTATAGGGACTAATTGTGTCAAGTATAGATAGTTATAAGTATAAATAATATAAGTATTATAAGTCTAGGGTAGATTTTGTAAATATGTTAAACTATAAGGGTATAAAATAAAAATATTAAAGTTAGAAGCATAACACAATACTAGGGAGCTTCATGTGAGGAGTATTATGTGTATATTTCGTTTTGACGAGTTTGCTGGGTTTACGATTTAAAGTGCCCTGGCTCCTCAAACGATTATTGCATGTACTTGTGAATTATGATGGCCCGAACGGTGTTATGTTATAACTAAACTCTAAATAAATACATAACTCAATAGTAAGGAGCTTCATGTGAGGAGTATTAACTTCTGAATTATGATGGCCCGAACGGTATTATGTTGATAACATAATACAATAGTAGGGAGCTTCATGTGAGGAGTTTTATACTTCTGAATTGTGATGGCCTGAATGGTGTTACGTTATAACTAAAACACTAAAAACCCTAAGAATGATTACTTAAGAAGCCTGAACAAAACAACTAGAGCTTGACATACATCCACACCTACAATACCATCAGGATATGTGAGTAAGGCAGTCTAGTTTCCGAGTCACTTTTCACATTTCCCTAAGCCCAGGTGAGTTTTTATAGCCTCACTTTTAAATGTTTTACAACCCTGTGAGGGGGATACATGCTTTAAACCGAATACAAGTCTTTTTCTTTGGTTTTTGCATGAGTAAACTATCTGCCATCACTACATAACTAAAATTCATGAATCTAATCGTTTGGGATATTTTACCCAAGCGAACGCGAATATAGTTGATAGATCTATTGGAGTTTGACAACTCCTGTTGATACTACCTCTCACTGGAGGGTATCAATAAGTACTATATTTGAACCCCCATGAAGGATTAACTTTGGCAAAGTTATCCTTCCCGTCCCCTCATGGTTGGGTCTGCAGCCCCCATGACCCGGACTGTTAACGTGTGGTTCATGAGCTTAGTGCAACATACCCCACTCTTGATAATTGTGCATGCATCACAATTATCACACACACTACATTTTCCTTGAAGGGTGTACCAACTGAACCCTGTGGAACTTGTATTCACTAACACTTAAACCTATGACTCTCACTCAACACCTAGTGTTGACTTTTTAAGCATGTATCCTAGGTATATTTCTACTACGGAGTTATGGCAGAAGGAGGCACTGAACTTGGAGGACTTTCAAACTGGTTATCATTCAAACATAACATATCACCTAGACTTTGGGACCTCATCAATAGTAAAAGTATATCTTCTACTATAAAAACTCTGATAATCAAATGAATGATAACTAAATTTCTATTTTTCGAGTCGTTTTCTATTACTGTAACTGTGATTCCATGAAGTAATACCCCAACCCTAAATCCGCTGCGAACCGTGAAAATGGGGGTGTTACATTATCAATGCACATATAGTAAGAACCAAATAAATATCATATAAACTTTAATCGATGGGAAAGCAATTTTAAGGGGAGAAATATGGCGGTCACAAGCTTATCAACCCTGATGGATTAAAGCTTACTATTACAATAAAACAAAACTACTTAATGAATTAAAACACTAGCAGGACCTTCTTACTGCTCTGAAATCTTCGTTTAGGTGGTGTCTTGTGTTGCCTTTTCGTCTGTATTCTTCTCCGTAGGGTTTACTTGAATTTGTAACACTTGTTGCACTCCCAAATTCGGCTGTATTATGGGGTATTTATAGTTTCTGTTCAGAGGGTCGATGCGGCGCATCAACTTAGTTGATGCGGCGTATCTAGATAACTTCGCGTGGGGTCCAAGATTATTATATCTTGGAATATTCGTACACCGTCTTAAGATGCGGCGTAACTTGAATCTCTATGCAGCGCATGTCTTCTGTATCTTGAATTTTCTCTGGTGAAGTCTTGAGATTGATACGCCGTATGTTAGAATGTAATGCGGCGTATTTGGAGTAGATAATTCAGATCTTCTTCGTTGACCAAAGTTTCATATGTTGCGCATGAGATAAATATATGCGGCGCATTCTTCAAACTCAGACAATGGTCTTCGAATTCATCTAAGTATGATCGTACGGCACATCTGTCTAGAATGATGCAGTGTATCTACCTTCAGTTCAGTAGACTTTTCCAACTTGATCCTTTAGCTTCGTTTTACGTCCAAAATCGCTAACTTTCACCAAACGCTTGTTTATAACCGAGAATTACAAAAGTAAACGATTAAGTATCAATTCTCATATAAAATATTATAAAACAAGTCAAATACACAGGATAAATGATGGCAATAAAATGTACTTATTTGATGTCTTCACCCACCTAAAAGGTTAACACACCGAATGCTCTAAGGAGACCCATGTACCTCAGGTAAGCAAGTTATATATTTATTTATTTTTGAGTAAATTGCATTTTAGTCCTTGTGGTTTGGCCAAATTCTATGATTGGTCCCCATCTTTTCAAAAGTGCAACAAACATCCCTATTTTATCGCTGTAGGATCTCAATTCAAGATCAATGCAGTTCCTTTTCGGGCGACAATAGGATGGACGAACTATAGAACTTTGGCTTGCATATTCAGTCATTGGCCAAATTTAAATGACTAAAACACCCTTTGTCTTCTTGTAGAAACTAGAAGGGGGGGGGGTTGAATAGTTTCTCCATTTTAATTACGTTTTAAAACGAGTTTGTTCTTTTTGAAAATCTTTTGTTGGGAATTCTAGAAACTACTGCTGAGGAATGCTGCTGAAAGGATACTGCGGATAGCTTTACTGGTTTCTGCTGACAAGTGTTCCTGCGGATGAGAAGATTCTGTGGATATAGTTAATCCGTAGAATGTAGACTTAGTTTATTCTAGGACAAGATATATAGAATATCTTTTATTGTTTTACTGTTATTTGATTCTTGTAAGAAAGGTTAGGGTTTCTTGTAGTATAAAAGGAATCCTTGCTAATGCATTATGTACGTTTTTGAGAAGAACATCATTAGTTGATAATAAACGATCCATAGAGGATCAAAGCATTGTTAGTATTTGTTTTGTGCTTGTACTTACAATTCCGCTAAACAATACAAGTAGTAGAGATTCTCTTTTAGAGTGTTTGTGATTACCACAGACATTGCTAACGATCCAAAGGCTCAAAGATCTATCAAGGTCTAAGTTTCAACAAGTGGTATCAGAGCCTCGGGGGAGTCTCTATGATAATTACACAACTTTCTTTTTCCAACTCTTACAATCAACACCATGCCAGGATCATCTGATGATTCAGAAGTCACTCAACCAATCAATGCTACAACACTACATCAACTCAACCTTACCAACAACAATGCAAAATTTCCATATCTCAAGAAGGAGGAGTATGACTTGTGGGCCATGAAGATGCAGAATTGGATCACTAATATCGATTTCAATATGTGGCAGGTAGTTCTTAATGGTAACAAGTTAAGGAAGACCACCAGAGATGCTGATGGTCTGTTGGGTCTATTATTGATTTGATGATACAAAACAAGAAGAATGAAACATGAAGGGCTTGAAGTGACAAGAAGGAATTCTACAAAAGATGGGGAAGGACTTGCTTGCAAAAGAAGTTTTATTTATTAGTCCTTCGTAGTATTTTGTAAACCCTAATATCTCTCTATATAAAGAGATATAGGGCGTAGGATTTTATTAATAAGTCTTCCATAATGTAGTCGACTAAAAGGTGTGTGTATGTGACCTAGGCGTAGGAGATAAACGCCTAGGGTTAATGGTTTATTAGTGTTTTAGTTTAGATAACGTGTTCTACTTGATCAAGGTAAAACATGTTAATAAGTTTGTAATAGTTAGAGAGTATGATTATCAATGAAAAACTTTGTTCATAATAATGATTGATTCTATGTTTGAATATTCCGCCTTCATTATTATGTGTTCCTAGATATAATATTAGACCCACGATAGATGGTATCAGAGCTTGTGTGGAAATTCTGATTAAGAAGAAACCCTAAACCCAACCGATTTCCTAAACAAACCCTACAAGATGTCGACACCTGAACCTGCACCAATCCCATCCATCACTACTGTTAGCATCCCTATAATCAAGAAGGGAGAGTATGATCTATGGAGCATGAAGATGAGACAGTACATTGCTATTACAGACCATGCACTATGGAATGTAATTGTCAATGGTAATCAAGTTATTGATGAACCTGTAGAAGTTCCTGGACAACCTAAACCACCTAAGCAACAACTATCCGCTACTGTGAAAAGAAATCAAGACAAAGCTCTCAACATACTGTTGTCTGCTATTCCTGATGGTCACCTATTGAAGTTTCATGATGCTAAGGATGCAAAACAATTATGGGCTGCTATCAAAACAAGGTTTGGAGGTAATGATGCTTCCAAGAAGATGCATAGAAATTTGCTGAAGCAACAGTTTGAAACTTTTACTGTTGGAGAGAGAGAAGGTCTTGATGCTGCTTATGACAGATTCCAAAATCTACTCAGTATGCTAGAGTTATATGGTGCTGAAGTAACTGTTGAAGATGCTAACTTAAAATTCTTAAGGAGTTTGCCATCTGTCTGGCATGTGGTTGCTACTATGATCAGAGGACAACCTGGTTTGGATACTATTGACTTTGATGATCTTTACAACAACTTAAAGGTCTATGAGCATGAGATGAATGGTCAAGCTAATTCCAAATCACACAGCATTGCTTTTGTGTCTTCTGAAAAAAAGAGCAGTACTTCCACTAAAAGTACTGCTTATCCTGTTCAAGGTACTGTTGGTGACAAACAGCATGTTTACACAACCATGTCCACTACCACTTCATCACCCTCAAACAACATCAATTGTGATGATGTTGTATGCTCATTCTTTGCTCAGCAAGCCACTTTACCTGTTACTTATGAAGAAGATCTTTTGCAAATTGAAGATGATGCTCTAGAAGAGATTGACATAAGATGGCAAGTTGCTATGATCACTGCTAGGATCAAGAAATTCATGAAGAAAACAGGAAGAGGCATTGACTTCAAAGCCAAACAGGGTATAGCATTTGATAAGTCTAAGATTGAATGCTTTAGTTGTCAAAGGACTGGACACTTTGCAAGGGAATGCAAGTTTGCTAAGTATCAAGCAAACAGGATACAAAATAATAACACATGAAAACAATGAAGTAGCTTGGGCAGAACAATATAAGCAACAGGATTATCAATTAAAACTAAGTGAATGGAAGTTAGGATGTAAGGTGTCTGAATTAGAAAAGATGACTAAAGAAAGAGATGTTTTGTTAGATAAACTTGCTAGTTGGAAAGAAGCTGGTCTTACACATGCTAGTTTTTGTGAAAAACAAAAAAGAGCACATATTAAAACAGCACTAGGTTATGGTGTTGAGTATAGTAGCTCAGAAGAGAACCCAACTAGTGATAAGGAACAAGAAAGTTCAGAGGAACTCTCAACTAGTGAATTTGAAACTTGCTCAGAAGAAAACACATCTAGTAGTGAGGAATCCATTAGCCCAACACCTCCTGAATTTAAGAAAGATGAGGGGTATCATGCAGTTCCTCATGCCACTGGAAGTTTTCAACCACCTAGGAAAGATGTTTCTTGTTTTGGAGTAGACAATCTAGAGTTTAGGAATAAGCTTAAGGGTCAATCTAATCCAAGTTCATCTGAAGAAAAAGTTGAGATTCCTAAGGATGATACACATAAAAGGAATGCTAGGAATTCAAGGAATGCAAACAATGATAAAAGGCTTTCTAAAGTTTTTTCAAAACCAGCAGTATTCTCAAACTTTTCTCAAAGAACTGCTAGTCACTCAGCAATACCTTCACAAAATACTTTTCAAAATACTGCTAACTTTAGAAATTCCTATAATCATTCACCTAGAAATCATACTGGTCTTGGCTATAAACCTCAAAGAACAGGATTTGGGTTGATAAACCAGAAATTATGTTTTGTTTGTTATAGTCCTAATCACTTGATAAAAGATTGTAACTTTCATTCAGAATACTTAAGTCAATGCCCAAAGACTAAATCTGCTCACCATAGGCCAACAGAGACTAAACCAGTTTGGAACTATTCAAGTAGGGTCAACCATAGCAATCTTTCAAAAGCCTATAGGAACCCTCACCAGAAAAGACCTTTTTTCAAACCACCAGTACCTTCAGGCAACACTTTTCAAGGTACTGGTAAGCCACAAACAGTACCCTCTCTAAGTACTGTTAGGAAGTTTTCCCCAAATCAAGGTACTGCTAATGTAAGACCAAGAAGTTCCAATAGAGTACCTAGAGCTCCTGGCCATGATACCAATTTCAATAAACCTAAAAGGCCTTACAACTCAAAAAAAGTATCTAACTCACAGACCTCAAATCAAAAAGTTAAACCATGTGGGTCAAGAAAGAAAGTACTGCTGGGAAACAACCAGTACTTTCAGAATGTGTGGGTAACAAGGAAAGTGCTGTTGAAAAAGAAAGTTTTGTTGAAATCAAAGATTAAGTTTTAGAACATAATAAAGTGATTGATCATGTTTTCAAAAACAGTGGAGATTACATACTTAAAGAATTTAAGTATGTCAATCCACAAGGGGAACACAAGTCAGTAATGGCTTGGGTTCCTAAAAGAAACTAACTTTCTTATTATTGTGCAGGGCAACCCAGAAGAGGAGCTTAAAGATCATTTAATTGTTGATAGTGGTTGCTCTGGAAGCATGACAGGAGACAAGGAGCTACTGTCAGATTTTAAGGAATATTTTGGAGGAAGAGTTGCATTTGGGGATGATGCTACTGGAGGGAGAATTACTGGCAAAGGAACTATCAAGACAGGAAGTATTGATTTTGAGAATGTTCATTATATGAAGGAGCTCAAGTTCAATCTCTTATCAGTATCTCAGATTTGTGACAAGAAGCATCCTATGTTGTTCACTGACACAGAATGTCTTATTCTCTCCCCTAAGTTTAAGTTTGAAGAAGATAACTTGGTGATTTTAAGGGCACCAAGAACCAATGATGTGTATAGCATAGATATGAAGAATATTACCTCCANNNNAGATAACTATTTAAACTCAAAAGTATCAAACCTTTTCCTTTTCTCTTTTTTCGTTAAGATCCTTTGCAGCTGCTTTCCTTTTCTTTTCAGCCTCTTTGTTAGCTTTCTCTTGTTCAGCTTTTAGCTTCAAAGCTTGTTGCTCTTTTTCGGCTTCTTGCTTTTTCTTTGCTTCTTCTTTTGCAATCTGTTTTATTAAAAAAAAAAATATTGTTATATTGTATCACTTGAAATATCACATTTTGTTATATTACTTTTTTCTTATTTTTACCTTTTCTATTTCTTGATGTCTTATTCTCTCCCCTAAGTTTAAGTTTGAAGAAGATAACTTGGTGATTTTAAGGGCACCAAGAACCAATGATGTGTATAGCATAGATATGAAGAATATTACCTCCAATGAGAGAGCTACATGTTTGGTAGCAAAGGCAACACTTGAAGAGGCACATCTATGGCACAGAAGACTAGGTCATGTGAATTTCAAGAATATCAACAAGCTGGTCAAAGGCAATCTAGTTCGAGGTTTACGTTCCAAAACTTTCAAGACTGATCATTCATGTTTGGCCTGTAAGAAAGGGAAACAACATAGAGCTTCAGGCAAAAAGCTTGGGGAAAGAACTATCAGAGAACCTTTGGAGTTGTTGCATATGGATTTGTTTGGACCTGTTTCTGTATCAAGCCTAAACAAGAAGAAGTACTGCTTAGTTGTGACAGATGATTGTAGTAGATTTAGTTGGGTCTTTTTCTTGGGATTTAAAGATGATACTTTTGATGCTATTCATGATCTAATAATATCCCTGGAAAATCAATTGAGACTCAAAATTAGAGGTATTAGATGTGATAATGGAACTGAATTCAAGAATAAGCTTATGGATGATTTTTGTGCCAACAAAGGAATCAAGAGGGAATTTAGCATTGCTAGAACTCCTCAGCAGAATGGAGTTGCAGAAAGGAAGAACAGAACCTTGATAGAAGCAGCAAGAACAATGCTTTCAGATTCACTCTTACCTATTCAGTTTTAGGCTGAAGCAGTAAGTGCTGCTTGTTATATTTCAAATAGAGTTTCAATTACCAAACCTCAGATGAAGACACCCTATGAGTTACTTATGGGCAGGAAACCCAGCATCAGCTTTATGAAACCTTTTGGATGTCCTCTCACTATCCTTAACACCGTTGATAATTTGGGTAAGTTTGATGGCAAGTCAGATGAAGGATACCTATTGGGTTACTCTAC
The DNA here is from genome assembly GCA_014162995.1 of Artemisia annua. Lineage (NCBI taxonomy): Eukaryota > Viridiplantae > Streptophyta > Magnoliopsida > Asterales > Asteraceae > Artemisia > Artemisia annua. The sequence continues at coordinate 82,071 of LBNU01025967.1, forward strand.
CAATAGTAAAGGTTTTCGGGTATATAACAGGGTTACAAGGAAGGTTCAAGACTGTCTACATGTTGAATTCCTTGAAGATCAGCCAAACCAAAGAGGTAAAGGTCCTGATTGGATGTTTGACCTTGATGTGTTAACTCCTTCTATGAACTATGTGCCTGTTAGGGAGGAGAATCAAGTTGTTCATTCAGAAGAAGAAGATTCACAGTTCATATTTCATGGTGTCAATGTTAGTACTACAGATGTTCCTGATACAGACTCTATTGACAAGGAACAAAGTACTGTTAACAAGGAGCAAAGTACTGTTGAGCAAAGTACTGTTGACTCAGCTCCCATAATCTCTGATGAAGATCAAGATGAACTCAATAGCATGCTTTTTGAAGAAACACTTGATAAGTCCTATGAAGATGATCTAAGACGAGCCTATGAAGCAGAGAAGACAAAGGGAAAATCTACTTTGGACAACAGCACTTTGGACCCCAGTACTTTGGATCAAAGTACTGCTGCTCAATTTGAAAGTACTTCTGGGGGAGTGAACTTAAACACTTGGACCAACACTGATGATTTTCCTGGTCAATCCATGCCTCCTTTTGAAAGGAAGATGGAATTTTCTCTCAACAAGGTCCTGATCTCACAAATTTGGAAGATGATCTTACAGTACCAACAACTCACACTTCAAGAGGGCATAAAGACCATCCTGCAAATAAAAGTATTGGTTCTCCTACTTCTGGTGTTCTTACAAGATCCAAAGCTAAGAGTATCACTAAGCCCCATAATGCTTTGCTTAGCTTTGTTTACAAACAAAATAGGATGAATCATAAGGATCAACAGATATGTTTGTTTTCTTGCTTTATCACTCAAGAAGAACCCAAGAATATAGCTCAAGCTTTAACTAAAGAAAGCTGGGTTGAAGCCATTCAAGAAGAGCTTCTACAATTTAAGCTTCAAGAGGTTTGGGTCTTATGTGATTTACCTGATGGCATGAAGGTAATTGGTACAAGATGGGTCTTCAGAGTCAAAAGATATGAAAGAGGTAATGTCATCAAGAATAAAGCAAGATTGGTTGCACAAGGATACAAACAAGAAGAGGGAGTGGATTATGATGAAGTATTTGCTCCTGTAGCAAGAATTGAAGCAATCAGATTATTCCTTGCTTTTGCCTCTTACATGGGATTTCCAGTTTATCAAATGGATGTCAAGAGTGCCTTTCTTTATGGCAAGATTATAGAAGAGGTCTATGTTAAACAACCTCCTGGTTTTCAAGTTAAACAGTCAAGTACTGGCATTTTCATAAGTCAAGATAAGTATGTCACTGACATCCTTAAGAAGTTTAATCTTAACACTATCAAGCCAGTCACAACACCCATTAAAGCTTCAAACTCATTAGGAAAAGGATGAAGATGGAAAACCAGTGGATGTCAAGCTTTACAGATCTATGATTGGGTGTCTTATGTACTTAACTGCATCAAGGCCTGATATCATGTTTGCTGTATGTCTTTGTGCAAGATATCAAGTTTCACCCAAGGTTTCTCATATGAATGCTGTACAGAGGATTTTTGGTTATCTCAAGCATCAACCTAAGTTAGGATTGTGGTATCCTAAGGAGTCCCCTTTTCACTTGGAAGCTTTTTCAGATAGTGACTATGCTGGAGATAACTATGATAGAAGATCAACCACTGGAGGATGCCAATATCTTGGAAGAAGATTAGTTTCATGGCAGTGTAAGAAGCAAACAATTGCAGCAACTTCATCTACTGAAGCAGAATATGTTGCAGCTGCAAGTTGTTGTGGACAAGTTTTGTGGATGCAAAATCAACTCTTGGACTATGGATACAATTTTAAGAATACTCCTATCAACATTGATAATGAGAGTACTATTTGTATTGTGAAAAATCCAGTTTACCATTCCAAGACCAAGCATATACAAATAAGGCATCACTTTATTCGAGATTGTTATGAGCACAGACTCATAAATGTTGTCAAGGTTCACACAGATGATAATGTAGCAGATTTACTCACAAAAGGCTTTGATGTTTCAAGATTCAAGCATTTGGTGGTAAGTATTGGGATGATAAATTATTAGGCTACTTTTGAGGGGAGGCATTAGTAGTTAGTCATTATTTGAGGGGAGGCTACATATATCATTTAACAGAAAAAGACAATTTTATTCATTAACATTCAAAGTGATTACATCAAGATTCAAGAACCACAGATACAATCCAGACAAAACAACCTACACCAACCCTACCCAACCTACACCCTACATAATCTACTCCATAGGCCTTTTTCCTTTTCCTTGATAAGTCTGCTTTCCCTTTTGAGCATTCTTTCTTTTGTCATCAAAAGATGATTGCTTTCTTGGACAAGCAAGGAAAAGCACTTGCATTGGAGGTTTCTCTGGTCTTGCAGGCTTCTCTTCCACAGGAATCTTCATGTTCTTCAAGGCAGACTCTAAAGCTTGGTTCAAGGCTTTTGGCAATTCTTTGGATAGTGTTGTAGTTGGAGCAGACGTAGTAACCTTTTTCTTAGGTTTTTGGTTGGTTGAGCTTGATGCAATAGGAGGAAAGTAATCACTCCATCCTGGTTTGGAATCAGAATCTGAATCAGAGAAGTACTTGATCTCTGAATCACTGGACTCATCAGAAGAGATGTATATCAATGGGAAGTTACTCATGATGATGTTAGGTTTTTTATGATGCAGTAAGGTTTTTGTGATGAAGAAAAGTGTTTATGAAAGCTCTTTTTATAGGCAAGAAGGACTTATGGGTTATTAATGATAATCATTCAATTATACTTGCCTTGGTAGTTTTGGGGAGTAAATATGGAAAGTATTTAATGCATCGGGTTGACTTTCAGAAGATATTTTGGTCAAATAGTCAATATTCATAGATATTTTTATCGACCAGTACTTTGCCAAAGTACTGCTGAAAGTACTGCTATGGGAAAATACTGCTATAAGAGTACTGCTGACGTGTCACGTACTGCTCTGTGGAATGTACTGTTCTAACGGTCATATATAAGGGGTATGGAGATACATGCCAAAATAACGGTATCCATATTAAATAGGATTTTATTTTTTAAATCTTATCCATATTTAACAAAACCTACCGCCTTTTTAATCTCTCTTTTCTACTTTACATCCACATTCTCTTACGCAGTCATTGTTATTTCTCAATTCACCCTCTTCATACCACTTCATTCATCCATACCACTTCACAAATGGCTCGTTCCACTTGCAGTCGCCATAACATGATCGCTAATTTGGATAAGACAGAGTTGAATGTTGATTTTCACGCTATAATTGATTTTCTTACTGGGTCTTCCATCAATTATTCTCTATTGGTCAATCCGGATATAATTGGGCCATGGATTCAAGAGTTTTGGGCTACTGCTAAATCAGGATAGGAGGAACCAGATATCTCATTTGTTACGGCTAAGGTTGCTGGGCGTAATATTAGGATCACTGAAGACAATATTCGTACAGATCTTATGTTCCATGATGAAGAAGGAAGTGTTAAGTTTGATAAACAAGTACTTTGGGACACCCTTAGGGATATTGGGTATGAGGGTTCACTTACCAAGCTTACATTTGAGAAACCCTTATTTAGTCCACACTAGAAGTATTTGATTCATGTTCTACTTCATTGCCTCAGTAACAAAAGTACTGCTTGGAATGAATTTAGTCAAACCATAGCATCAGCCTTAGTGGGATTAGCTACCAATCAGCCTTTCAACTTCTCATTCATGATCCTGGATGGTATGCACAAACACATCAAGAATGGTTCACCATTTTTGATGTATCCCAGGTTTATTCAAATCTTTTTGAACAAACAGCTTGAATGTGTTCCCAAACCCCAAGAATTCTTGCCAGCCATTGTTCTTCTTAATAAGGTCTTTACTTTTATGGCCACCAAGAGTGCTAAGTTCTCTGGAAGGAATACACCTCTCACTGCCCATATTTTAGAAATGGCACAAGCTGTTAGAGATGCTGCTCAAGAAGAATCAGAACCTGCTTTAGACTCTGCTCCCACTCCATCCCAAGCTCAAGCTGTTTCACCACATATAGAGCAGTCACACTCAGAGAAAGGAGATGCTTCTCAATATACTGTTTCAAGGGAAAATACTGCTTCTCCACAAGGTACTGCTCCTCATGATTCAGAACAGGATGAGAATCAACCACCCACTCCCAATGATTATACTTCCACAGATGGTTCTCAAACATCTGGAGGAGATGAGGGAGTGATGGCTGATGATGAGCCATCTGCTCAAGAAGAAGTTCTGAATGCTTATGCTGTGACAAGGGAACTAAGGAGACTGAAGAAAGCTCATGAAGATCAAGCTGCACTACTTTTGAAGTTAAGCAACAAGTTCAGACGATTGAAGAGGTTTGTTTGGCCACTTGTTAAACATCACAGGGTATGGGTCAAGTCACAACAGAAACATGGTCACAAACCTAAGTCCAAAAAAAGACAGTTCAAAAAACATTCTTCATTCCCATTAGGGAGGAATTTGCAGAATGAGAATGAGAATGAAGAGGCTAGTTTGAATAAAAGTCAAGATGCTGATGATATTCAACCCCTTGAAGAAATAACACCACTTGAAGAAAATACNAAGTTCAGACGATTGAAGAGGTTTGTTTGGCCACTTGTTAAACATCACAGGGTATGGGTCAAGTCACAACAGAAACATGGTCACAAACCTAAGTCCAAAAAAAGACAGTTCAAAAAACATTCTTCATTCCCATTAGGGAGGAATTTGCAGAATGAGAATGAGAATGAAGAGGCTAGTTTGAATAAAAGTCAAGATGCTGATGATATTCAACCCCTTGAAGAAATAACACCACTTGAAGAAAATACTCATCAAGATACTGCTGAGAGAAAGATTGATGAGACTGAGCAGATTGATGTTCAAGATGTTGAAATTCAAGTCAAAAGTGGTGATAATAAAGAAGAATTGGATGTGGAAGATACTGGTGTTGAAAATGCTCAAGGTACTGCTCATCAAGATACTGCTCATCAAGGTACTGAGAGACAGTTTTTAATCACACCAAGGACTTTGGATTTTGAAGAAGATGTTGGTCCATCCAATCCAGTTCAGGAAGACGAGATTAGAAAATCTACCAATAGTGATGATGAGACTATTGCTGAGATTATGATGGGTATATCCAGACCTACAGGCAATGTTATTCAAGAAGTTGAACATACTCAAGAAAAACCTTCTCCTCAACCTACTCAAGAAACTGATCCTAAAGACAAAGGGAAAGGAATCTTGGTAGAACCAGAGAAAAAGAAGAAGAAGAAGGAATTCACTTTAGCACAGATAAGGGCTTTTCAAGAAGCTAAAGGTGAAGAAGCTGCTAAAAAGTTACAAGCAGAACTTGATGCTGAGTTTGAAAAAGAAAGAGAGATTGTTGTTCAACCAAGAAGACCAATGACAAAAGCTCAAGAAAGAAATTTTTATATGAGTTATTTGAAAGGTCGTGGATACAAAGGTTTACAGAAGTTAAAGTATCAAGAAATGAAGGATTTATATAATGCTGTCAGAGAAGCTTATGTAAGATAAGTTGATGGCATTATTGGTTATGATACTGAAGAAGGAAAACAGATGATGGAGGCTAGTAATAAAAGGAAAAGAATAACAACTAAATTACAGTCATCAAAGAAGTCTAAATCTGAAGTGGAATTAAGAGCAAACACAATTGATGAACTGAGGAATTACCTAAGAGTTGTTGACTTTGAGCTTCCTAAGTCAGAAGAAGATGCTGCTACAAAGGCTAAGATATCAGATTTGGAAGTGATAGAATCTGAGAAAGATGGAGATTATTTTGTTTTCCATAGAGAAGATAACAGCTTTAGAGCATTCAATTTGTTGTTGAATGTATTGCATCTTATTGACAGAGAAGACTTGTTTCATCTACACCAACAAATTCAAGCTTATTTTGAACAAATTCCACTCAAAGGAATTGGTGTATTGTTGCTGGGAGATCTCACAACACTGTGGGAAACAGAGGAGACAAGCACAGATGATATTTGGAAAAATCAAGAAGTCTGGGAAATTCAAAGTTGGAAATTCTTTGAAAAGGCTGGTGTGCATGTCTTAGAGTTGGAAGATGGTACTATGATCTATATGTTAGCTGAAAGAAGATATCCTCTTACAAGAGATTTGATGATGAGGATGCTGGATCATGGTATGGAAGTAGAGCAAGAGGATGAAACTGCTCTAATGGTGATTAATTTGTTCATTAATTGGAGAATATTAAAAGATGATGATGCATAATTACTGGTATGGTTTTAATTATTTAAATCTTTTGAATAAACAAGTACTTTATTCAAAGTACTGCTGATCAAACAATACTTTTACAAAGTACTGCTTGCAGCATAAAACTAGTAAAGTCTTTTGAAATACTAATTTTTGTCTTGTGCAAAATACTTTTTGAAGCACAAATGTTTACAGCAACAGATTGTTTTTGGAGATATACATGGTGTTAGTACTTGTGCTACACAACAAATGGTATTCAACTCACCATGTTTAACAAACAAGAAAGAGTTTGACTCATCATGAGGGTACGGCTCTGATGTGATAATCAAATCCGTTTTTAGTTGACAATTTACTAAAAATTGTATGGTTTTTAACTCACCATATCTGTGATAAGTGAAGAGTTAACTAGCCCACAAGAAAATGGCTTGTGGTAAAGGCTGTGGAAAATCCATTCATATGGTAATTAGTTCACCATGGTAGTGATTGTACTAAAAGAACTAGCTAGTCCAAAAGCAAACGGCTATTGGTAAAGACTACTCAAATCCGTTGATAGCTGATGATTTGCTAAAAATCATATGGTTATCAATGTACCATGGTTTACTTAATCTAAACATTGGCTACTCCAGAGTTAATGGCTTTGGTAAAGAGACATCAAAATCCATTAATTTTATATGATTCACCTCTCACAGGAGTTAACACACCTAGAAGTGATGAGAATAGTATGAAACTTAACAGATTTGATGTACCTTATGTTGCTGAGTAGCTGAGAAGAACTAAAGTTGCTGTAAAGACAAAGAATTGTTGCTGATAAAGATTGCAGATACTGACTACACGTTGATGATAACAAAACAACAACGAGTAAGATTTTAAAAGATACAACCTTTCCTTGAAGATAAAGATGATTGTTTTTCAAAGATTACACAAAAACTTGAAGTCAAGCAAGTAGAATTCAAGTTAGGGGAGGATTGTTGGGATATAATATCAAAGTACTGCTAAAAGTCAAAGTACTGCTGGAAGATACAAGTCAAAGTACTGCACGTTGATAAAAGTCAAAGTACTGCAAGGGTTAAATACTGACGACATTAAGGAATATTATGTAAATTCTAGAATATTCTAAGTTAGAGTTAGTTTACTTGTCGTTCAAGTATTGTAAACCGACTAGGGTTTCCTTGTGCCTATAAAAGGATCCCTAGGTTGGCATTAGATATAGACGTTTTTAGAGAAAAACTAAAAGTTCGATATTAGAGTTGTTAGGGTAGTTTGTGAGTCTGTGTATGAAAGCAGATTCAAGAGTTAATAGAATCATTGAAGTTTACTATTCTTCTTAAGCTTTGTTAAAGTAGATTCCGCATACTTAATAAAGATATTCAGTGTTTCATTGTTAGTAATTTAGGATTTATCCAAGTTACTAAGCCCTTAACAAGCTACATAGTTAGTTTGGTCAGAGTATATCGATCCAACATGGTCATCTGACCTTTGTGGCCCCTACATCTGCTGAAGAAGTTTTATCAGTTCAAAGAGAGAACAAGGCTCGAACTATTCTCCTTCAAGCTATTCCAGATGAACATATAGGTGATTTCCACTACATGGACGATGCAAAGGACATCTGGATGGCTATTAAAGCAAGGTTCGGTGGCAATGAGGAATCAAAGAGGATGAAGAGATCCATGCTCAAACAACAGTTTCAGGAGTTCTAGATCTCAGAGGAAGAGGGAATCCACAAGGGGTAGGACAGATTTCAGAGAATTCTGAGTCAGTTAAATCAGATGAAGGCAAAACCAGACAATGAAGACTGCAATGCCAAGTTTCTACGATCTTTACCTTCATCATGGTTGCAAGTCAGTATTGCCATCAAAGCTAAAGGTGGGCTTGATAACTGATGCGCGTGGATTGCAACACGCACTACGTTTTACCTCTCGAGGGATCTCGAGAAGCTTGCAATCCCCACCAGGCAGTGTACCTGACCGATGTAGTATGGTGAAGTGGCAAGTACCGGGGGATTGATCGTTCTCTCACAGGGAATAGTGTTCGTTAGGTTAAAAACTACTCTAGTCTAGGTCTAAG
>LBNU01025971.1:0-11190 GCA_014162995.1 Artemisia annua
AAGGTGTCATCAGGTATAACAACAGTATATTCAACATATTCACAAGTATCATTATTAACGGAAGAGTCATCACTTGGTAAAGCAGTCTCGACACTTTGTTTCAAGTATTGTTCATATGGGATAACATTGCTATTACCCATATCAGCAGAATTTGAATCAATAGTGTCGGTGTGGTTTACTTCGTTATGAGTCCTTTGATTGTGCATCACATCGTCAACATGTGTATCTTCAGATGCTCTACTAGATTCATCAGACTCTTTATTGTTATCCATATGTTGTTGTTTTGAGAGAACATTAGTGTTTTTCAAACCAACATCATCTGGCATGACAATACTAGTTTGATGAACCTCATCGAGTATTGTTGGAATGGCACTTGTTTCATATGTGTCATATAATTTGAGTACCTCAGAAATGATGGATGATTTTGATGATCCTGATTGATTTGCCGATGTGACTGCAGATGTAAGCTTAGCCATAAAGATGGTTTGTGCAGTAGGTTCATCATCAACATCAGAATCAAATGCATCACAATCTTCAGCCTGGAAGATGTTCGGGTCATTTAGAGCAAGATCCTGGACTGGTTGATCATCCACATCAGCATCAAAGGAATTCCCTTCATCACCAGCAAGAAATAGCAGTTGTTCTTTATCTAATTGCACTCCATTTTCTTGGGCTTGCATCAGCAGCATTTTATCTTTGAAGTAGTCGGAATTCTGAGGACATTTTGGTTCAGTGCAGTTTCTTGCAATATGACCTAGCCCACCACAGTTGTAGCACTTGATTCTTCCTTGTCCTTGATTGCCATTACCCATTCTGTTCTGAACATTTCCTCGGACATTCTGTCTTCCCTGAACCACAACTCGCCCATCTTCCACAACAGCAAGATTACGTGGATTAGATGAGGTTCTGAGTTGATTGTTGGTTTGAGGAAGAGTGCTTCTGAAGTGTTGAACCAACAGAGAGACTTGATCCCTAGGTCCTCATCGGAATCTGACGAATAGTAAAAAAGGCCATTTTCATGGTTGGTGTCATGGTCAGATTCGTCCATATCCGAATGGTTGTCAAAGTGCTGATCGGGTGATAGGTTTGGTGGGTTTTCGTTTTCAAAAATAGGGGGCAGGTTGGGCAATTGAAAATTCCTACGGCGGAAAACACGAATAACAGGGATCAAACGATCAATATTACTCATGAAGAAGTATTACGAACAAAGGCACAAAGAAATTAGATAGACTAAAGAAAAACCTAGAAAAATAAAATAAAAATCTCACTAGAAAGGAATCTAGTGAGTAGACCTAATAAAATAAAAATTCAACCTAAACAATAACTATTCCCCGGCAGCGGGGCCAAAAACTTTGATGCGCGGGATTGCGACCACGCACTAGGGTTTTACCTCTCAAGGGATCTTGAGAAGCTTGCAATCCCCACCAGGCTGTGTACCTGACCGATGAAGTATAGTGTAGTGGCAAGTACCGGGGGATTGATCGTTCTCTCAGGGAATAGTGTCGGTAGGATTGAAAAACTACTCTAATAGGTCTAGGGGACGTCTTAAATTGTGCAATTTGAAGCTTCAGTTTTCGAATCGTGTTAGTGTGAGCTTGAATTCTTTCATCTCTTTTGGCTAATTCAAAATATGCATCAAATTCAGGAGCATCCGAAGATGTCTTGGCATTTGAGTTTCTAATTTTTTCTTCTAGATGTTGGTATCTTAATTGCAAGTTAAGATTATCAACCTCTAGTTTTGAAAATTGCTTGACCATGTTATCATGATCATCTTTTTGAATTTTTTCGCGCAGTTTTAAATTCTCCCCCTCAAGCTCAACAACACGATTCTGGAAAACTTTTAATGTAACAGACATTTCATGAAATTGGGAAGCAGATAAAAAAGAATCAGTAGCAGTATAAAACACATCTTGAGCAATGCACATAGCAATCAAATTATCATTCATGATGAGAGCATTCTTCCTCACAATTTCACTATGTTGAAGATCTATTACAGTTTGTTTTCCTTCACGTTCCTGGTTTTTAAACACCTCTTTCATTTCATTGATCTCTAGTTTAAGGGACGTTTCCATGTATTCAAAATGGTTTTTGATTTGTTTAAAAAACGGAATGACTTCTGTGAGATAGCATTCTTTTGTAACCTCAAAACCCCTTTCCCCCTCAGTAATTCCCGTTGGAGTAATCCTCTTTTTACACGTTTTGTCAAAATCCGCAAACATTTGATACAATACATACATGCTAACAAGAGTTTTACATTGAGTGGGAAGTGCTATCGGAACTAGGTTCATGGGTGTATTGGGAGGATACACCGTTGGTTTAGCAAACTTAAGGGGAGTGGTAGCCATAAGAAGTTCAGCTTTCATTTTTTCCACATCTAAGGCCCAAAAAAATGTGTTCAGGGGTTAACCTAGTTTGGGGCACAAAGACAGTCAATCGGTTCTGCTCATAGTTGTTATGGGGCTTGATATTAACACGCTTTGCAATGCACATGGGATCCTTCATCTTATCCTCAAGTCTTTTCCTATTTTCAGTTTCACTTACATCAATCTCTTTTGTATCACGCACATCAGGGGGATCATGATTGGGTTTAAGCATCACATTGAAGTCATATAAGGCAGGTTGAGAGGCACTAACGCTCCTAAGATAATTAGTTTTAGGCACTCTTGTCTCCTTATCACTATGTTTATCACGAAGCTTAATGTGCTTTTGTATCATTTGAGCAGTTTGAATGGTTTGGCCTTGTGTGTACAATTTGTTTTCAAGCTTGTTCTTTAAGGCCTTTAATTGGGAAAAATCGTTTAGAAGTTTGGCTTCCTTACTTTGAAAATCTAATTTTAGTGTGTTGACACTATTTTGAATCTCCTGTTTTTGTTTAACAGTTTGATCGATTTGATTTTGCAAAGATTTTATTTCCCCTCTTAACTCTTCTTCCTTTAAATTCCTTTCGGTAATATATGTACACATTTGCCAATTCATTTTCTGTTCACGTTCGGTTAACTCAAATTTTGCACGTTGTTGATACATATTCACCTGATCTTTAAGAATATTAATCCTAGTGGTTAAGGTGTCATCAGGTATAACAGCAGTATATTCATCATATTCACAAGTATCATTATTAACGGAAGAGTCATCACTTGGTAAAGCAGTCTCGACACTTTGTTTCAAGTATTGCTCATATGGGACAACATTGCTATTACCCATATCAGCAGAATTTGAATCAATAGTGTCGGTGTGTTTTACTTCGTTATGAGTCCTTTGATTGTGCATCACATCGTCAACATGTGTATCTTCAGATGCTCTACTAGATTCATCAGACTCTTTATTGTTATCCATATGTTGTTGTTTTGAGAGAACATTAGTGTTTTTCAAACCAACATCATCTGGCGTGACAATACTAGTTTGATGAACCTCATCGAGTATCGTTGGAATGGCACTTGTTTCATATGTGTCATATAATTTGAGTACCTCAGAAATGATGGATGATTTGGAAGATCCTGATTGATTTGCCGATGTGACTGCAGATGTAAGCTTGGCCATAAAGATGGTTTGTGCAGTAGGTTCATCATCAACATCAGAATCAAATGCATCACAATCTTCAGCCTGGAAGATGTTCGGGTCATTTAGAGCAAGATCCTGGACTGGTTGATCATCCACATCAGCATCAAAGGAGTTTCCTTCATCACCAGCAAGAAAGAGCAGCTGTTCCTCATCCAATTTAACACCATTCTCTTGTGCTTGCATCAACAGCATCTTATCTTTGAAGTAGTCGGAGTTCTGAGGACGTTTTGGTTCAGTGCAGTTTCTTGCAATATGACCTAGCCCACCACAATTGTAGCACTTGATTTGCCTTCCTTGTCCTTGATTGCCATTTCCCATTCTGTTCTGAGCATTTCCTCGGACATTTTGTCTTCCTTGAACCACAACACGCCCATCTTCCACAACAGCAAGATTACGTGGATTAGATGAGGTTCTGAGTTGATTGTTGGTTTGAGGAAGAGTGCTTCTGAAGTGTTGAACCAGTAGAGAGACTTGATTGGAGAGGTTATCAATTCTCTTGTCCATGTAGGAATTTCCCGATTCTTGTGAGTTGGTTTTGACACTTGCTGATTGCATTGAGGCTTGACCAAGAGAAGACTGATTCTGTGTTGCTTGAGTAGTGATTGGAGGGTTGATTAAGTCAGCTGAGAATTGGTTGAAACCTTGAGCACTGGAGATTAGAGCAAGAGGATCATTTGAGGGATGAAACTTTTCTCTTAGCTGACGATCATACATGGCATGTTTCTCATGTTGTTGTAGATAAGCATAGAGTTGCTCATAGTTGGTGTTTCTGAGACCTTTGTTTAGCTTCACAGCCGTGACAAATCGATCCCATTCTGGCGACATGTTATTGACGAACTTTGAGTTGAGTTGGATGTTGGGCATTGTCATTCTGATCATTCTCATGTCATTCACAAGCTTGTGGAATCTGACATAGTAATCATTGATGCTTTCACCAGGGTTCATCTTAAAGTGCTCGAATTCATCGTACAATTGAGACTCACGATCTTCCTTTGTTAATTCTGAACCAGCTAGCAACATTTTGACATTGTCCCAAACAGCTTTGGCCTCAGTGTTGAAGTTAATCAGTTTGTATATGTCCTTTGGTAGCCCTTGTACCACAATGTTTGAAGCACGAATGTCAGCATCATATCGTTTCTTTTCAGCTTCATTCAGATCATTGTACGTACGAGGTCTGTCAATTCCAAGGGTGACTGTCCCATCATCACCAGTGGAGATAACATCTCTGGTAGTGCCCATTTGGAATGGCCCTTCATCAATTGATCTCAGAATGTTCTCCCCATTTTCTTTGCCTTGACAATACAAGCGAATTCTTTGTGACCAAGACTCATAGTCCGTTCTTTCTAGCATTGGAGGTCGAGTGTCAGATCCAGCAGCTTGAATATCATCAATAGATGTTACAGTAGTCATGATGACAAGGTCTTAGACGGGATTTTACAACACACGTGACTTAAACCGAGAAATCGATTCTTTCCCGGGATTTTACTAAAGTCAACCAGGAAAACCGCTAAGATAAGTAAACCGCTGGTACAGTAACCGCTGACAATTAACCGCTGACAGAGTAACCGCTAGTAAAGTAACCACTGAAGAGTAAACCGCTGATGTAATGACTGCTGAAACTTAACCGCTAAGACTTAACCGCTGATACTTAACCGCTGGAATAGTAACCGCTGGACAGAGTAACCGCTAGTAAAGTAACCACTACTGACTTAACCGCTGAGTAGTTAACCGCTGTGAATAAACCGCTAACACAGTACAAAGTACAGCGTAATGCTCGCTCCACTATTTGTACTTAACCGCTATTACTATCCGCTAAACACCCAAACTAACCGCTGTGAAGTAAACCGCTGGAGTTTAACCGCTGAAACAGTACAGAGTACAGCGTAATGTTCGCTCCACTACTTGTACTTAACCGCTACCACTAACCGCTGAATACCCAAACTAACCGCTGTGAAGAATACTTTAACGTGGAGCTAACCGCTGGCAAGAAAAAGTTCCAAAACCCATTCGTACACCTCACAAACGCTAGATATGGTCCAAACAACTGATAAACTAGATGAATCTAACCTTTCTAATCCTAGAAGTACAAGAAAGATCACAAGAAACACCACAAACGAGCACCAAAATGAGTCAAAACCACCCTAAACTAGTAGAAACCCAAAACAAACCATACACCACAAGTTCTATGATCCCTAGGATGTAACCATGGCTCTTGATACCAATTGTAGAACACTAGATAACATCACAAACACGCTCATACATGTGGTTATAGTTCGTTGCATATAAGAAAGAAAAGAAAGAAATGTAGAGAGAGAAAGTTAGAGAGAGAAAGAGATGAAGCCTTAGAGAGAAAACCAAAAAAAAGAAAATGAGATTATGAGAAGGCTTACCCTCTCCAAGGATGGAGAGGGTATTTATATGTACATGGGTTTTGCCACTTGGGCATGCCACTTGGGCATGCCACTTGGGCTGCGGATCAGGTATACAGTGGGTAAAGACCCGTCCTTCTTCCGCGAACTAATCTACTTCTAAACTACGTTCAACTAACTATTGTAACTACTACGAGCTAAAAAATGCTTAATCATATCTGGGGTGACCGAATCTTTCTTATACAAAAAGCGTATTCCTAACATAAACAGGTTTAATCCTTTTAAGTCATAAACAGTTTCATACTAAACTAGTGTTTGGCACAGGGCATTTTTTTTAAAACTAGTTTTTATCCCATGATCTAAATTAGTTAAGCTTTAATTGAGTGTCATTAGCAGTTTTCCAGTTAATTTAAACATTGTTTTGCAGATTTAAAGTTTTTGTTTTCATCTCTTAAGCAATCTTCGTTTATGGCTGCTGTGATAATGAGCTTAGGTAGAAACTAGGCTTAGGCTTTTGTAGTGTAGTATTTGTTTTCATTTGGCTCTAAAAGGTGATGTAAGTTGCTTCGCATCTGGTCTTAGTAGGTTTTTAGTAAAAATTCGGTTTTTACCCATTTTAAAACCCAACTGCATCAGCATCTTAACTGCCCAGCATAGCCCTTTTAATACTTAGACTCTAGCTTCTTTGACTGTTAAAACTGCTTAATTTTTGCTTTTATCAAATATTTAGTTACTTTCCTTTACATATCTACAGCTTCTACACATTAGCTTTTCCATTTAGTTGCTTAAATCATAGCTCAAAATCACCAACTGAGGCTGTTTTTACATTTTTCAAATTTTATATAGGAGCTTATCTGTCAGATTTTATGAGCCCTTTTCTTAGCTTAATCCTTTTTCATATTTCCCCAATTAGCTTCTAGGAGTAGATTGCTAGCTCTAGTTGAACTTTCCTTACCTTATTTGAGATTAGCTTATGATTTTGATAACTTTAGGTAGCTGCTAAGTAGCCTCATCTGTCCACTTTTGCATCAGCAGGCTTAGGATAGGAATTGATTATTTAGTGCTTATTTGCTTATGTTATCTGCTTATTTTGGATTCCCTTCTGCTTATTTAGTCTCCCCCTTAGTGCCTTTAGGTTATTCTCCCTTAGGATTAGCTTATTTTAACCTCTATTTTAGATTTTAGTTGTTAAAATTTCCCTTTTAAGCTTAATATTATAACTGCTCTTTTCTTTTCATTTTACCCAGTTTTATATTGAATTTCATAAAAGTTTTTGTTAAGAACAATGTTGGTTTTCATGTTTTTAATCTTTTTGTTAAAGAAAATTTGAAAAAAAAAAATTGCAAAAAGGTTGTCCAAGGATTCGAACCTTGGACCTCCTCACTGCCAACACCTCACAACATATACCTGTAACCAAATCGCCCTTGGGACTTTTCTTGCTAAAGCTTGCACTTTTAATACCTTTATACATTTTTGTCATTTTAGCTTATATAATCTGTAAAGCTTTTTCACAGCTTATTAGTAAGCTTTTCCAACTTTTAAAAGTATTCTTATGTTTCTAATTTCTAAATAGACTTTTGGTAAAAAAAAAATAAAATAGAAATATTACTTTTTATTTACTACTTTTAATCATTTATTATCTTATATTTAGTTTTTAAATCATAATAAATAAATAAAAAGTCATAAAAAATATTTTTCTTTTTCCAAAATTTTCTTTTATCATTTTAAATGTAGGAAGATCATTTTTATGCCCGTAGGATTATTAGAACTTAGATTTCATTTTTTTATTTCGCGTTATTACGTTTATTTTATTTCCCGTTCTTAGTTTAAATTTACGTTTTAGGTATTCCTATGCCCCGTTATTTGTTCCCTTTAGCTTTATTGCTTGTTTTTATTCGTTATTTAAATATCATTAGTGTAGAACTCCTCATTCCCAATTATTTTCCTATTCACCACACGTTTTCACAATCACGAACCGACAAACTCAATTCAACCTTCGTTGGGACTACGACCCGGGAAATACTTCCACGAGTATTTTCGTCGGAAAAACTAATTATTACATCAATCAAAATGGCGCCGCTGCCGGGGAAGGCTTGAGAAGAGTGCGTCGATTCCGTTCGTTGTTTTCGTGTTTTGAAGATCCTTCCCCGTGAAGTTATCGTTTTTGTAAATATTTCAAAAATATAAAAACCAAAAATATTTTATTTCTCAAAATTTGTTTTTCTTTTGTTTTCCATTTTTCTAACTTCAAAAACCCAAAAAAATATTTTCTTTTTTAGAATTGATTTTAAATTTTGTTTATTACTTCGTTTTTCCGACATAAAAATCCAAAAATAATCCTCTTACCCTCTTATCCGTTTAATTCTTCTTCTCTAATCCTCTAAATCGTTTAATTCTATCTCTTTCTCCCTCTTATGTTTAATTCTTATGGATCCGATTTGTGTTAATTGTTTGTGGAGACCGTTATTTGAAGGCTGTTGTTTGGTGTACGTGGAACCTAATGTGGTAGTGAGTTTCAAGAGAGTTTGTTGGTTTTGTAATTCTCCCGCGTATGTTAAAATGAATCCTTCAAGTTCCCCGATTATTTTCACAACACCAAACTTCGTTACTTGTTAATTGTGGATCAATCCGAAAGATCAACGTGCGAATGATTTTGTAATATGTGGGTTAGATTGTATATGTTAGTCGTGTGCTGAAAGTTTATGTTTGTGTACGAGTTTCGTATTAAATCTCAAAGATTTCATTACTTCTCAAAACTAGTATGAGCAGGTACGTATTAGATGGTGATATATTCAAACTTCAAATCAATTTGAAAATTTGTGGGGGATCGTTTGTATTCTTATTTAGAAGCTAATTGTGTTAGATTCTCATGGTATTTTAATCCCCACAGAAATCCAACAATTTCAAATTTCAGATGAGTTTATGAAGGAAATGAATCCTTTAGTGAGATGTTCCGAAAATGGGCGATAATTATGATATCATACTCGACGCCTCGTGAGTAAGTCTATTGCAGAGTTAATTTGAAGAGAGAGGTCCATCCTTTTAGATCTTATCTACTATGCATTCTGAAGACGATGATGAGAAAATTATTGATCGTTTGTAATCTCCAAAGATTCCGTTGTTTCTCCCGTAGAACGAGGATCTATAAAAAATGGGGTAACGGAAAAGCATCTAAACACTATTTGGCACGGAATCGACGAATTCAAATAAGTCTAGTGTTGGAACTCGTCCAATACCAGTGGAGTCGGGGAATTTTAACGGTGATTCTGAAATTGTTGATGATTGATCATTCTTGTATCCAACTCTTCCATCTTTCCAACCCAGTTGAGGGAAGTGATTCGTCTTTGGAAAGTTGATACTTCTCTTGTTGATGATTCTATTTCGACAGAGATTTATGATATTGTTAAGGTCAGACTCCTTTGGAGCGAGCTCAAGGATTATTTACCGATGTTGAGAATATGTTTTTTGAGTACAGGCAGAAGAGTTTGAGTTACTCTCTTGACAAATTTTAATGATATGTTGAAATGTTCTCAATTCCGCCAATGACAGATTCTTTATTTGTGGAGACGTCGAATATGTTGAGGAAGTACCTTTTGAGTCGTCAGAAGGAGAATGAATGAGAATGATGAAAGTGAATTAAGATGAGCTCTTCGGAGATTATATATCGTTTATCTTTCTTTCTAAAATCGAGGCATTAATAATCATCCGACTTTTTTCCCTAATCACCGTTATGGATAAGTGATTTTTACCGAGCTTGAAATTTTTCGATTTTGAAGAGACGGTAGTGGCAGTCACTACTCATGTGATATATCTCTTCAGGATTACGAGTGTTTCATTTTGAGATCGACTCTTTACCTTTCCGAGTAATCATCAAGTGACCCTCTTTTAGAGGTTGTCGATCGATTTCTTGCTTCGGATGACTCGAATACACCGGGTATTGAGAATGAAGAGAATGATGTGCTTATTAATGAGATGATTTGATTCCGATTCAGCTCATTTCTCTTTGATTTTCTATCTTCTCGTCACTCGCGAGGCACGAGAATGTAGATTTTTTAAATGACGTTATTTTTGGAGTGGTGGACGAGATTTATGATAATGATGATCCGGATGCTTAAATTTTACCCACGACCAACACACCGTGATTTGTTTGACTTTGCTATTATAAATCCGTGTGTTTCACCCATTTTTCGTTTATCCATCCTTTCTCCATCTTTCCCTCCACGGGAGTGAGGATACCGTTTTTGATCCCGGATCATCGATTTTTCGTGCAGGGTGTACGTTTCATTTGCTCCCCAAGATTAAGTAAATTCGGGCGCGTCTAAGTATACGACTCGATATATAAGAAAAGGCGATTCGTGGGAGGCACCATGATTGATCTTTCTATCTTTCTTTTTATTTTTTTTTTTAATTGCGTGAGGGGGATGAACTCTTCAATTTCTCGTTTTTTTTCGTGGTTGGTTGTGTTGTCCAGGATGTACGATTATGATTACTCTAGTGCTCGTCGGTTTTGTCATTCTCTCCACTGAGTATCATTCTTTCGTATGCTTATGGAGATCCATATTATATTCCAATAATCTTATCGACTAACGTTTATCTTTTGGATACTTAATAAACGGCCTTAAGATTTTTTGGTTAGATTAACCTTACCTTTGAAACATTGGGACAATGTTTATCTTTAGTCTGGGGTATGAATCTTCGATTTGATTTCGACTTGCCTTTCATTTAGCGTTTATCTCGCAACCCGTTTTTACATAAAAATTGAAAAATTGAAAAAATTGAAAATTTGATAAAATGATGAAAATGAAGTAAAAATGTGAAAAAGGTTGAAAAGAATGTGCAAAATATAATAAGTGATTTTGACCCTTGTTGACTTTTCCAGCTGGAGAGAGTAGGAAATAAAATATAATTGCTTGGATCCGGGGGTTGAGCCCTAGCTAGTTATCTTACAATGAATGATCCAAAAGCTTTTTGCTAGTCTTGTACACAAGGAGCTACTCTTTTATCGGCTCCGTATTGAACTTTTTACAATGCTGGTTTGTAAGAGCCTTTCGGCATAGTCTCTTACACTAGGGCTATGAAACGAGAATTCTTTTAGAGTTTGAAGTTCCAGTATTTGAATTTATATATGTGTGGCTTGATTATCGGCTAAGCATTCTGCGGATCTCTATTATTTGAGATGTTTCAAATGCGGAGAACGAAGAATGATAAGTTTATTTGAAGTTTAGATGCTAAGCGAGGAGTAGCTTGGGTTCTCTTTAGAAGC
>LBNU01025974.1:25135-58129 GCA_014162995.1 Artemisia annua
GCAAGTCCCAGTCGGGGGCAACAAGAATCGGTGCCTCAGTAAGCTTTTTCTTTAATGTCTCAAAAGCTTCCACGCACTCGGGTGAGAAGATAAAAGGAGCATCCTTCTCAAGGAGATGGGTCATAGGTCGGGCGATTTTGGAAAAATCTTGAATAAATCTAAGGTAAAATCCGGCATGACCCAAAAAACTCCTAATACCTTTGACGGTAGTGGGATGAGGTAATTTGGCAATGACATCAACCTTAGCTCTGTCAACCTCAATCCCGTTCTTGGAAATCTTATGGCTGAGGACAATCCCCTCTTTGACCATAAAATGGCTCTTCTCCCAATTTAGACAAAAATTGGTGTCTTCGCACCGTTTTAACATAGTGTCCAAATGGGAGAGACATGTCTGAAAAGAATCCCCAATGACCGAGAAGTCATCCATGAAGACCTCCATTGTTTTCCCGATCATGTCAGAAAATATGGCCATCATGCACCTTTGAAACGTGCCCGGAGCATTACATAAGCCAAAAGGCATACGTTTATAAGCAAATGTTCCATAAGGGCACGTAAAGGTGGTTTTCTCTTAATCCTGAGGATCAATGGGGATCTGAAAATAACCCGAGAAACCATCGAGGAAACAATAATACTCATTCCCCGCCAATCTCTCAAGCATTTGGTCCATGAAGGGTAGAGGAAAATGGTCTTTACGGGTGGTTTCATTCAATTTGCGATAGTCAATGCAGACTCGCCACCCAGTAACCAATCGAGTTGGAATCAACTCGTTATCTTCATTCGTGACAACAGTAATGCCACCCTTTTTTGGAACGCAGTGGATGGGACTAACCCAAGGACTATCCGAGATGGGATAAATCAATCCGGCATCAAGAAGTTTTAAAACCTCTTGTTTAATAACCTCGTGAATTTTTGGATTCACCCGTCTCTGATGTTGGACTGCCGGTTTGAAGTCATCCTCCATTAAAATCTTGTGAGTACAAAATTCAGGGTTAATACCCTTGATGTCGGAGAGTTTCCAAGCAATTGCTTGCTTGTGTGACTTCAAGATCTTTATGAGAGCAGATTTTTCCTCCACACTCAAGTCTTTAGCAATTATGACGGGCAATTTATCATCACCCTCCAGAAATGCGTACTCGAGATGAGGAGGTAACTCCTTGAGCTCGACCTCGGGAAATTCTTCAGTTTTCTCAACTGACTTGATTTCCTCATTATGAAGTTCTACGGGAGGGAGGGGAGGAGAATTGTCCTGGTTCAACAATTTCTCGAGGAGAAGAAGATCTCCCTCCAGATCAATCTCATTGTTATCAATTCCATCGGGAACTGAATCACTCTTGAGAAAGGCCTCGACCTCTTCCAAAAGAAAATCACTTCCCTCAAACGGAGTGAGAGAAGGGGAAGAGTCNTTTTTTGGGTAAAAGGATTCTTTCTCTGGTAAAATAAATTTGACAGTGTTTTGCTACAAGCTATCACACAAATATATACTCTAAGAGTCTAGGAACCTACAGTCATAACTAGTTACTGTCGAATATATGAAACACATATTTTACAACGTGCAAATGCTAATAGGAAAACAACTTTGTGAACTTTCTATAAAACACGTGGGTGTCACGTGACACCGTTGCACTTGATATGATGTTTGGGTTAATCTTACTCGAATAAGGATTATTTTGATCTGGTTGTCTGAGTTTTGATTATGAAAAACCTTAGTCGAACACAATCTTATTAAGGGTTCGGGTTATTCTGGTTAGTTGGGTTCAGGCCCAAAAGCCAAAAAAAGAAATAATAAATCAATAAAAATAAAATAAAAAAACATAAATTGCTTAGGTTTTTCACAAAAACAAAGGCAAATGACAAAAAAATGCATCGAACTTGACAACTTTTGTGATTGTGTGTAGCCAATTATTTTTTTTCTTATTGTGTGTATTGAACTTTCAAATTTCGATCACTGTGTGTATTTTGGGACCATTTTACCCTTAATTTTTTCAAAATTTGAAGAGTAAAATGGTCATTTTACATGGCAGAATAGTTACAAAATACACACAATGATCGAAATTTCAAAGTTCAGTACACACAATAAGAAAAGAAAATAGTTGGCTACACACAATCACAAAAAGTGTCAAGTTCGATGCATTTTTTTGTCATTTGCCCTAAAAACAATAAACTATATGAAAGAAAAATG
Organism: Artemisia annua; assembly: GCA_014162995.1. Taxonomy (NCBI): domain Eukaryota; kingdom Viridiplantae; phylum Streptophyta; class Magnoliopsida; order Asterales; family Asteraceae; genus Artemisia; species Artemisia annua. The sequence continues at coordinate 27,315 of LBNU01025974.1, forward strand.
TATAATTTTTCGGGTTTATTTAAAACCCGAACAACCTAAGCTTGCAAACACAAAAAAAAAATAATAATAAATAAAATAAATAAATAAAGAAAAAAAAAAGATGGCAGAACACTTGTACCACTTATTCACTCTCTTCCATCACCAGCTATTTCCTTTAACAAATTACCTAAATGAATACCCGTGCAAAACGACGGTGTATAGCGAAAATAGTTATACTTGCGAACTTGTGTTTTGAGGTGACGCTTGATGCAACTTACGAGTTCAAGATGTGGTTATTGCGAGGAAAAAAAAATATGAGTTATAAAAATAAATGATAAAAATTTGAGAATTAAACAATATTAAAATATTATTAGCAGTGGATATTGTTACTATTTTTAAGTAAAGGTATTTTAGTAATTGAAATAATTTTTTAAGTTTTTAAGATTAAGTATTACAGAGAGAGAAAAAAAAATGATTGTAAATGCTTTATATAGATTTGTTACACGTTATTATTTATTTTGCGAAGATTCTTTTGTACTATTTTACGTACAGAAAATCCGACCCTATTAAATATTACGGGCTTAAATATTTTTGATTTCCCTAATTATAGATGGGCCTATAGTGATAACGAGTGGTAGAGGTCCAGTAAGTAGAGATGTCCAAGTATGTTGAGCAATGAATATAGACTCTTTTTTTTTATCACAAGTAAGTTTTTCTGTCAAACTTCAGATGACATGGATGATCAAATGATTGTGCCGACAAGTTGTCGTACAAAAAACCCAAATGATTGACAGCCTTTAATTCTTAAAGTGACATGAGACGGTAGATATTTCTTAAGTGCACTTACTTGTATAGAATTGATATTAGTATATGAGTATTAGTTTTTGTGTTACATCAGTACTTGTGTTTATATTGGTATGAGAGCTTTAGATAAAATCAATCAACAAAAATTTGCTATCTTCCGGTCATCGGCTACTCGCTGAGTTGCCGGTGATCCGGAAGGATCCCGGTTATTTTTGTTTTATTTTTTCTTTTGTTTTAATTAGGATTTAGGTTAATTTAGCTATGAAAAAGAATAATAAGAAGAAAATTTTGTTTTGGGTTCGGTTGGATCAAAGTATGGTTGTTTTTTGGTTTGGAGATTTGTTTGCATTGAAGAATTGATTTTGTGCTTTGTTTTGTGCTTGTCAATTCGCCTTCGGATTTGATTGTTCGTAAATTTTAGAGATTGTTTGAGTTCTTATTTAGAAACCTATTATATACTAAATTTTAATTGGATGATATAATTCATCGGTCGGTGGGAATAATAATTTGAGAGCAGCGAGTGCATAACAATCTAGCATATTCGTTCATTCGCTTTTGGTTTAGTAACCAATAAGTTTGGTTTTGTTCGACAAAATTAATTTGAGATTTTTGGGATGTGTGAAGACGACACTTTGGTTTTGTGGTGTTCATAGTATTTGTTTGGAATTCGATTTAAAAGTCGATTTCAAAACCCTTTTCTCAACTAAGTCGACTAAAGCCCGACTTTCTCCGTGTTTTTTCTTTGTTTGCAATTTCAGTCGACTAAAGCTAGACTACTTGTTTTACTAAACTTTGACAACTATAAGTCGAACTCTTCGTCCCCCTTCACCTTAACGTCTTACCAAACCTTCGTTCATAATGACGAACAATACTTCCTCTTCCTCCAACCATATCACACACGGATAAACTTTATGCTGTTAACTATATTACCAGCCCCATTCCTCTTAAAATTGATGGGGACAAAGCTAATTATTACACCTGGTGTTGGTTCTTCAAAAATTATTATGAAATTTTTGATATCCTAAAGCACATTATTAGTAAATCTACAAGTTCTTCAACAAGTATTGTTTGCTTTGTTTGTTGAGTTTCGAGACAGTTTGGACGTTCGTTTCCCTGCTGCTCCAACTGTGGCGGGCTGTTAAGTAGACTTATTTGTATTGGATTGGTATTAGTATCTGTGTTAGACTATTATTTGTATTTGTATTGGTTAAGCCTCAACCCAAGTGTTAGGTTAGTAGTCATTAGTAAAAATATTGGGTCTCATGTAAATACTATTATCAATAAATATTATCATGGCTTACAATTTGAAACTTGTTTTCATTTAGCACCGACATTGAGATCATACAAGTATATATGTACTATACAGTAAGCCAACGAGTTTCGCGGGTGGTAATAAAAGATTTATGATATAAGTAAGATAAAGTTTACGACGATAAATGAACGTCAATTTAACATGTTTCTAATTGTTAGATATTCTACATATGTTAAATCACGAAGCAACATGCATAATCTTATGCATAATCTTATGCAAAAACTCACAAAAATTAATAATAATAAACTGATGAAGACAACAACTAAAAGAAAGTTATATTAAAATAATTGTACAACTATGATGGTTATTCATGAAATCTAATAACCGTACACAAACAAAAAACAATCAAAATTAGTCGTGATAGACTATAAACCCGCAAAAACATAAATATCAATAAGAATAAACTTTACACATATATATAGTCTAATGATGTTGTCTTCGGAATTATTGTCATACCAAACTAGAGCTGAGCAAACGATCCGAACGGACCGTACCGATCGAAGGACCGACCGAGACCGACCGGACCGGACCAGACCGACCACATTCGGTCCGGTCCTCGGTCTTGGCTTTTTGGCTAATTCGGTCCTCGGTCCGGTCTCGGTCGGTCCAGACCACAAACCGATTTATTTGGCCTTGTTGGACCAGACCCACCGACGGACCGACCGAGACCGGAACGGACCGACCACATTCGGTCCAGTCCTCGGTCTTGGCTTTTTGGCTAATTCGGTCCTCAGTCCTGTCGGTCCGGTCCGGTCCTGGACCGATGCTCACCCCTATACCAAAAATAGAGTTGAATTAAATTTAATCAAGAGACATCGATCATTGTAGAATTTTGATAATGAATTATAGATTGACGAACATAACCAACTAAACAATAAAGATAAAAAGAAAATAATTAAGAGACTCATGGCCCATAATGGGCGCAATACAAACTACAAGGTATGTATGATCTAGGCATTTCTTCTTTCTACAAGCAAATTTAAGAATGAAATACGCATACACAATAAGGTCCGATTGTTCGAGATTAGTTGTGAACTCATTCACCCTTTGAACATGTCATGTTTCTTGATGTCGTAAGTATGAGACTTGGTGCAAGCTCAACCAAACAAGCGAAAGTTATTGAATTAAATTTGCTATATGTTGCCATATAGGAACACCTGGATCAATATTTGTCACTAACTGAATTGTACCTACCCTACGGCCCTACCTACGTCAATACCCCAAATTAAGAAGGATAGTTAGTATATACTCAAGATGGGAAGAAACTAACATAGTTAGTATATACTTAAAAAGGTAAACGAAATATCGCTAGTGATTGTGCTTCCAGTGTAAAACAAAGTCAAAAAAATTGACTTTTAGTGATTGTGCTTCTAGTGAATAAATAAATAAATAAATAAATAAAAGACGTTATTAAATTAACTTTTTGTGACACTTTTAAAAAATGTGAGTAAAAGATCAAAATTTTTGAGATTTAATGACACTTTTTGTGCAGAATATGTCATGAAAAGCAAAAAAATTATCCTTACACTTTTTTGTGTCATTATAATTGAACTTTTACCTAATTCACTTTAACTACACTTTTTAAGTGTACCAAAAATACTCAAAAAATTTAGTGACATCATTTTTTTTTAACTACACTTTTACCTATATTTTTTGGCGACATCTTTTTGACTTTAATGACACTTCTTTTTGTGTCATTATAGGACAATTTTCTTGACTTTTAATATCAACATGCACTATATACAAAATTATTTAGAAATCCATGTTTATTTTAGAAAACTGTAAGCTTTATATTTCGTCGATAGAATTTACAAAAAGAACTTCTAAATAAATTCCACAATTTATTTAAATCAAATAATACTCTATATATCTTCTAAAAATAATACTCCCGCTATTTTCATGTGCAGCTTCATCTTCCGATCAACAAAAATTACGTTTGCAAAAGATACCTATCAATCATGGTACCATTCCTACAATTAATATTGTCAATCTTTTTATTTAAACAAATTTTTGTATCATGTGTGTTTGGCAAAAGTAACAGTAGGAGCGGTAAGCAGTAATCATTAACAACAAGGTCGTGGGTTCAAGTCTCGTTGAAAACATTGTGAGGAATAATGTGTGAGATAGGTGGGATATGAATATAAAATTGCCGTTCTAAAAAAAATAATAAAAAAAAAATAAAAAAAAAAATAATCATAATGTGTAAAAATAACTTTAAAATGTTCAACGCTTCTAAATGTTACTTGATGGAGCGTTGAAAAATGAGTATTCTAAGAAGGAAGATAAAGCTACTTGTTGCTAGCAATCGACTTACCATCCTTATTTAAATCAGCCCCTACCGTTTTCGTCCCAAGAAAACTTGTGGCCACGTTTGGATGGTTAGCCACCTTATCAGCCGAATTGGATATGCCTCCATTTGCATCTAACTCGTGATCATTTTCAACTGTCTTAAGTCCATCAAACGGGTTCAAAGATAGTGAGAGTGACGTAGAGGATGTGTATGACAAAACAACAAATTTATGGCTTCGAAACATCCGAAAAAGGGTAGTGGAAAAGGGAACGAGGGAGGTGGAAATGGGAACAACGGAGGTGGAAGTGGGAGCCAGAGTTCATATGAAAGTTGGAAGGAAAGTTACGATGAAGACCATATGATGCTTATAAATATGAAGACTTAACTGAAGACCAACTTGCATTCTGTGATGCTTTTGATATAAGTCTTCCTAGTAAATTTAGATGTTAGTTAATATTTGGTCTCGAGTCAAATATATTCTAGCAGGTAGTCTTTTATTTCCTTTGTATAGGAATAGTAATGTCTGGTTATGTTAGTTTTACAGCCTTGTAACGGGTTGATATGCGGTGTTCACCGCATCCTATGTACTTAGACGATTTTTGGCATAATATATTCACCGGGTGTAAAAACGTTTAAAAACAAATAAATAAATAAAATAACGAGAATAAATGCTCAACACTTAGGCTATGTTTGGCGCAAAGCTTTTTGGAGCTTTTTGGGGCGATGAGCGGTGAGCAATGAGCTTTTTGATTTTTAGTGTTCGTTTGGCATGAGAGCTGTGAGCTTTGCTATTTTTTAGGAAAACTCATTTTTCAATGCTTCTTTATGAAGCTGTGAGCGGTGAGCAGTGAGCTGTGGCTACTGCTCACAGCTCACAGCTACTACTCACAGCTACTTTTGTCAAACATCGCCAAACACACACTATGTCTTTAATTTCCATATATTCAATTTGTCTTTCAGTTCACGAAATAGTTATTGTTACTGTTTTTCCGCTGTTCTTAAAAAAAAGTTATTGTTACTGTTAATAACAATAATTCATATGCAACAGTCTAAAAATAGTCAGTTTATCCATTGACCCTTAATTCTTAGTATTTATTTTATTATTATTTTCATTTTCGTACATGAACTCTGCAATAATGAAATGAATTTATACCCATCACATTTGAAACAAATGGTTGTATGATAAAAGAAAGAGAAACGTGTTCTTCTTTTAAACATAGAATCTTAATCCATGCCATCTTTTCATGTTTTAAAGGACAATCATATTCAATGATTATTTGGATTTAATTTTTGGATTTTTTATCTATAAAGATGTCCCAAAACTTGGGATTTTTCTGAATCATTTTCTGATAATTTCTCTATATAATTTCGTGCATGTTTCATACGTTGTTTGAAGATCCGGATCAGGTATCATACTTTATTTTAAATATCTCCTTGCTAAATAACTTTTGTTTTCTCTTGACATTAGACATTAGACATGAACGTTTTAGGAATGTTAAAAGTTACTAAATGTCAGTACCTCATATGGTTTTAGCATCCATATTTGCTTCTACAATTACCATATATGTTTCTAAGTTTATTGAGTATATACATATTTCAAATCCAGAAGTGCTTTATTCTATAGTCATATCTTTTAGAACATTATAAATTGTTTGTAAGCGATAAGAGAATCGTTTCTGATTTGGTATAGCTAGAAAACTAATTGGATTAAAAGAATATGCGTGAAAGTTGAGTAATAATGATGTTCAACCATGTTTATTTTGTAGTATTAAAATCTTGAGGTTAATGATCATAACAGGTGCTTTACAAGTACATTTTATGTTTGTATTTATATATATCAGTTTGTCTAGCGGGTATGCTAAAGGCAATGTTTAATGTAACTATAAATAGCTTTGCGGTTGGAACAAAAACCTTAAAACACGACATAAATAGTTATCGTAGTTAATGGAAGTCTTAGACTTTCGTTATGAAATAATGTTTAGAACTATTACTTAGCCGGTTCTTACCATTCGATGTTTAAATTAACATTTTGAGAATTTCTTTTTGAAATTTTGTCTTGGTAAGCAAATGAAAACACGACAGGATACTTAACCTCATATATTTTACTTATTTAAAAAAAAAATATTGTAAGTAAATATAGCTGGGTATGTTTGCCGAAAGTAGTTGTGAGCAGTAGTTATGTGTTTTGTGAAAACGTTTTTTTAATGTAAATGTACTGTAATTTTTAAGTTAAAATTTGACATGAAAGAACATTTACACATTAATAAAGAAATAAATAAATAATAAATAAATAATCATTGTAAGTTAGTAATTTTCTATATAAAATGGACTGATGAAAAAATGCTTCTTTAAGAAGCATCAAAAAAATGAGTGATAAAAAAAATATGCTAATGCTTAAAGCTCTAGTCAAACAAGTAGTTATTTATTCACAACACCGAAGGCTCAAAAAAGTTCCAAACCTCTGCCAAATATACCCAAACAGTTGATTCCTTAGTTTGATATTTATTGTAAACTGATCATATTTATTAGAAGTGTAACCATTTTTTAATACAGCATCATTTCATTTTATAACTTACTCGTATAACATTACTAAAGGGGGTAAAACTTAAACTTCTTAAACTTGTTATATTTAGAAACTTGGCCCTACCCTACTTCTATTCATTTGATTTAAATGGGCTGTCACTTTCCATATACCCTTGAAATGATTGTTTGATAATGAAAAAGGCTCTAAATGAATAAACCCACTTTTTGAATTCATTGACTCTTTTTGAATTTATATGTGAAAAGACGGGAAATATAATTATAATCAGGTCCCTCCTCGACCATGACTTGGATGAAGGATATCGATTTTTAATAGGAGTAGGCCGGCGAGTTGTATAAAATTATGGATCTTACAATTCTTACACATACAAATGTCATATATATTACGAAAGAAAAACTTTATAACGTATACTCATGCATAAACATAATAACATGCTAACACGACATCACAATATCTGTGTAATATAAAATGACTATGAAGAGCTTTTTGATGATTTCTTTACTATCTCCGTCTTAAATTAATTATTAATTAGGTTTATATATCAAAACACTTATTGCTTATTCTCTTTTTATGAAAATCAACTGCATAAGAATCGTAGTTAATTAGTTTAATAATCTTTTTATGAAAATCAACTTTTTCATATAAAGTCAATATTTTCAACAAAACACTCTATTACTTTACTATAAAATTTCACAACATGTTGCTGTCATTCCATGCACCAGGGTTTAAGTAAACTTCAAAAAATAATTAACTTTTCGAAAAAATTATTCATTCCTGCCAGTTTATAATATAATGGATCCATTCGATCCACCCTTTCGAGAAACCTACAAGACATTATTCGATAATCATTTCAACAACGAACTATCTAGAAAAGGTAATAAAATTGAGGATCTCCAAGAAGCCAATGAGTGCGAGTTTGAGCTCCCATTGGTTGATCTAAGCCGCTTGAATCAAGGTGGCATTGAGAGCGAAAAATGCAAACAAGAAATAGCCAAAGCTTCACAAGAATGGGGTTTTTTCCAAGTTATTAATCATGGGGTTTCACACGAGGTTTTGGAGAATATGAGGAGTGAACAAGTGAAAACATTCAAGAAACCGTTTCACGATAAGGTGAATGGCCAGTGTGATCAGTTGGATTTTCTGGCAGGTAGTTACCGATGGGGGACCCCATCTGCAACTTGCCTTCGCCAGCTTGCTTGGTCGGAAGCTTTTCATGTGCCATTGTCTGAGATCTCGGCCGTAGATGGTGTCACCGGTCTTAGGTAAATCTAATGGATTTATATTAACAAAATAATTTAATAACTAACAACTGTATTTCCTATCTTCTGTTGTTGCTAGTACACCATTAATTATATTAAAGTTAAATTATTTGGCAGTCAATCTAACTAGTTATGTCGCTTTATTTGATCTATACTCTCATTCAGTACAACGATGAAAGAATATACAAATATCGTGTCCATCCTAGCAGAGAAACTTGCAGAGATATTGGCCGAAAAGATTGGACAAAAGCCCAAATTTTTCGAAGAAAATTGTGTACCTAGCATGTGCTACATCCGCATGAGCAGATATCCATCTTGCCCGATTTCTCCACATGTCTTTGGATTGATGCCTCACACCGATAGTGATTTTCTCACGATATTGCATCAAGACCATATAGGAGGATTGCAATTGCTTAAAAATGGAAAATGGATTGCCGTTAATCCTAAACAAGAAACCCTCATCGTCATTATTGGAGATCTTTTTCAGGTAAACTTTTTTTATGGTTAAATGTTCATTCGTCAAGCTTGTTAAAAGAAGCGAATAGTTCATTCACCAAAGTTAATTTAAAGTTCTAACTAGTGCTTAAATGGTAAAAGTTTCATTAAGACCCAATAAATCATATCGGTTGCTTATTAACACACCATTAATACGGTGTTATACAACTTAAAACACTGGGTTTCTAATAGAAGAGCAAAATAACAATCGATTGAGCTCTAACACTGTGTAATGATTTAAGTATTATTTTTTTCAGGCATGGAGTAATGGTACTTACAAGAGTGTGGAGCATAGAGTAGTTGCTAATAAGCTCTTTGAAAGGTTTTCAACTGCATATTTCTTGTGTCCATCTTATGATACAATAATAGAAAGTTGTGATGAGACTCCAGTTTATAGACGATTTAGTTTTAAAGAATTCAGGCAACAAGTTCAAGAGGATGTCAAAAATTATGGTCACAAAATAGGCCTTTCTAGGTTTCTTTTGTGAGCCAAATTGAACCAAAGCTTAAGAAATTTCCAGGCTTTGTAATAGTTACCCAAATATAAAAAAATGATGTGATAATGTTTTAATTGAATGGTTGCGTGTTTAATGACTTTAATCCAATAGTTGTGAATATGAAATGATGTTTTAACTACCAATGTAAAATGTATTCTTCCTAATGTCCCTGTTGGTGGAGGACGAAAAAACAATCGTACTAAACTTCCTAACACTACCACCACATCCGACAATACCACCATGGATCACAATTTAAGGTTGAGTGATCAGAAATACATGTTCCAAGATGATAAAGGTATGTTCTTTAAGCCAAATGATAGCAAATTCGATCAAGTTTCTTGGAACTTTAATGGCGGCTTCACGAGTACTACCACTATGCAACAACAATCTCATCAAAACCTAGGGTTTTCAATACATTCTTGCCTGTCCTCCATGGGCACAAACCCTATTCCAACTTCTTATTCACCATTATTAGCCGGTTATAAAGATAATTCAACTGTCACAACACAAGAATGATGATGCCGAATTCTATAAATTTTTCAAAACCATGGATGCAAGCTTCAGCTCGAGCTCCAGCTCTAACTATAAACAATTTCTTCTAATCAAATTATTGGACATGGAATGACATTGATTAATTTGTTCAACCTGATCTCAACAAATCCTTTGAAGACTCATGAAACCATAAATTATGGAGGTGAGATTATTAAGATTAAAATTGATCAAGTTTAGATTATTTTTTATTAGGGTTTTCTTAACGAGTGTAGTGTAGCCACGCTTCGCTGCGGAGTCTTGTTCGTTATGTTTTAAATTCGAAAACTACAAGACCAAAAAGCTCGACGATATGAAATTATCTTACTGTCTAGTGGGCATGTTATTAAAACAAATTTACTCATTTGATGTTTGGTTTGTTCTCTTACTACTTATGACTTGAAAGTGCTAACTTTAATTGATAACATTTGCGTTCTTTTTTATATATTTCAGTTCGATTTTTTTATATTGTATTGTTAGTGTTTTTGTACATTTTATACATTGTTAGAAATTTAAAATTTTTGATTACAGAAGGTTACTAAAAATTTATACACTTTATTATTAACTATTAGAGAGGGTAATATATTACTCCGTATTACCAAAAATGGTAACTCAAAATATAATTAGATAATTAAAAGTAGATATATAGATCTTTCCAAAATAGCAAATAATATAAATATAAAAGTATTGGGATGCAAGTGTAAAATATTTATAAAAGAAGTAGTAACTTTTTAAAAAAAATGCTACGAGAATGTAAAATCTTTATGAAAAAAGCTGTAACTTAAATAAATTTAAAAAATAAAAAAATAATAATAATAATAAAAAAAAAAAAAAAAAAAAAAAAAAANATATATACATACACATATATATATATATATATATATATAAAAGATATATGAGATTGGAATACTTGAGCTCATCCTTATTTGACAAACATCTTGCCATTACCATTGTGCTAAACAACTTATAGCAAATTAATGGCTCAAATATTTGGATATATGTGTATTTAAAATAGATATGGTATATATTGTTAATGTTAATGGGTGATTGGGTGCATACTATTATTATTATATATATTTTTTTGAACAGCGGCTTATATTAAACTAGCAAATGATAGACAACAAAACAATTCAAAAAAGAGTTATTATCAATAGGATTTCCTAACCAACCTATCCAAAATAATTGAAAATTTGGATTTCTAGATGAAATCCACAAAAACGATTGGTTTACAATAAAGTCCCAAATAGTCACCTTCTTGGATTTAGCACCGAAAAGATCAAGTCATTACGAAATTTCCATATCGACCACAACATCGAAGCAACAATCCCTTCAAGAATGAGCCTAGCTTTCTTCGTAACTTGACAAGCATCTAACCAAGACATCCACTCCGACAAATTAGAAAACTCTGGAATATTCAAATCACACCATCTAGCCAAACGGGCCCAAAGATCTCGAGACATCCCACAAGAGAAAAATAGGTGGTTCGCATTTTCTACATACTCACAACAAACGGAACATAAACGAGAGGCGACATCAATACCTTTCTTGAAGTTGTGGTTTCTTTAAATATTTCAGCTTCATGGTTTTAATCATGTAGTTTTTATTTGTTTTAAATGATGTGTCATGAATTGATGAAAGAATTATTAATGAATTTTTATAGTGGGGTTCAATTAGGAATTGTGATTAAAATTTGTAATGATGTGCATGTGGAGAGGGGTCTTGTTATAGCTCAATTGGTACGAATTGATATTAATAAGATGAGAAAGAAAGATTCTTTTGGATTTAACTGACCGCCAATCCTTCAAATGGAATTAGTGGGACAATTTATGTTTTCCATTTCTATCGAAATAACACGTAGTCTGTGCCACACCCAGCTACCATGTGAGTCCATCCCTGCTTGTTTCATGTCGATATGATAATCTTATACTTTTTTTATATATGAAAGCTAGGAAATCAACATTAAACTTCGCAATTTCTTGTTGATGAAAGTATGGTAGTTGTATTGAAACAATATAGCAAGTTTCAAGGTTTAAACCGTGCAAAGCTACAAATTATTATATCTTTGATATATAATTACACGTAAGATGCTTGTTTTGCAACAAGTTAAGTTGGAAAATTAGTTCATTTCTTTTTCTAAACCATTTATGGATATTGCTTGGTTGTCAAGTTTCAGAAAATAATCTGACATTTCAGTATTGCCAATGTAATGACAAATTGCTATAGTCTCTGCGAACACGTACACGTGATTATCTCATGATATATGCATGCTTTGTCGGACCTTCAAAGAAGAGCTACGTGATTGTCCGGTATACGTGTTCTTGAGAGAAATTCGTTTTGTTATTCCACTGCAAAAAACAGACAACTACTAAAATTGGAAGATGTCGGCACCTTATAAACGTGTAATAACATTGTTCGCACCTTATATACTATCGTTTTATTTGTCTTATTAGTAGTGTAACTGTGTATATGTATGAAGCAATTTTGATAATGGACAAATCATCTCATTTTTCATAAGATAAAGTTGATCAAACTACGTACTGTTTTTCATTCTCTTTTTCATTCTCGTTGGAAATTAGAGGTGATTTGGAACTAAATCCGTTAACAGAGCGTACACTAGATTAATATTTACTTCTATCAGGCTCTATTATTTGATTGTTTATTTACACTAGCCAACATGGCTCGTGCAATGCATATGTCTTTTTTCCAGATAGTATATCAACTATTTATTTTTATTTTTTTATTTTTTATTATTTATTATTATTATTATTATTATTATTATTATTATTATTATTATGGGGATATCTTAGCTACAATTATTGTAGCCAAATGGCTACAACACTCATCAAAAAATACATACAAGATCACTCAGGGACCCACAGAATAGGATTCAGGGACCCACAGAAACACTCAGGGACCCACATTTTTAGCTTAGAATTGTAGCTAATTAGCTACAACAAATTGTAGCTAAGATATTCCCATATATATATTTTTGTGCAAAGGGTGAAGCTATATAGTATATCAATCTAACATTTGATAGTTATATATTGTTCCAAGGGCAATGCGATGCACAAGTTTTAGTTTTCAAATAATAGTATTAGTTATAAGCTAAAACATTGTATTCATACATTACATATTTAGCATTAAGTATGGCCTAAGTTAGATTTGAATTAAATTTAAACATAACAATTCTTATGCTAAGAACAAACACACTTACGTGTGCTTCATAACTACTCCATTCGTCCAATATTAAGGTGGTGTTTGTTTGTTAAGAGGGTCTGAATCTGAATCTGAACCGCACATCTGAATCTGAATCTGATGCGTAAATGTCTGAATCTGACCGCATCTGAACGGGAAAAAAAAAAACTCATGTTTGAACCGCACATTTGCTTGCTCGTACTAATTTTTTTTTGGGTTTTTATTTGTGTCAGCAAGAGGCAACAAGATGCATTCAGACACCCCTCTCAAGTCTAAACCATTAAGATCTTACTGCATCTGAACGCGTCTGAACGGAAAATAAAAAACAAACGGTCTGAACGTCAAAATGTCTGACCGATTCAGACACAGTGCCCATTCAGAGGCTGTTAAGAGGCAAAAAATAAAAAACAAACACAGCCTAAATGTCCACTTTTCACTTTTAGAGTATTTTTTCTTCAACTTTGACCTTAAATATTTTTGTTTGTATTATATAATACTTGATGAAAATTATATCTAACGAAAATACATTTAAAACTCAATTCATTCATATATTTTACATCAAGTATTATATAACACACATAAAAGTCAAAGTTTATAAAAAAACGACTTTGAAAAGTTAAAGTGGACATTTAATATGGGACCGAAGGAGTATAAATTTAATCAACATTACTTGATGGATTTGAATTTATACAATTTTAACTTAAATAACTTTTCAAATATACACCAAACTTCCATCGAATTTGTTCGGTTGGAAAAAATGTTTCAAGTGGCACAACGAAAAATTCTTTTAACTTATACATAAAATAATATTTTATTTTGTACATATGATGCATAAGATTTTTTGGCTTGCTACAATATGATATACAGACTTTTCAATTAGGGTTTTAGCTATTAAATAGATACATACTTTCCAAACTGTTCTGACATGGTACGTGTACTTTTTTTAAGTTGTAAAATAGCAATGTACTTTCAAAAGTGCTTCAATTTGGTACGTGTACTTTTCTATACGTTTTCATTCGTTTTCGTCCGTTTCTATACTCTTCCGTTTTTATACATTTTCATTTGTTTTCATCCATTTTTATACGTTTTCATCTGTTTGTATACGCTTTCATTCGTTTTCATCCGTTTTTATACGTTTTCATCTGTTTTCATTCGTTTTCATCCGTTTTTATACGTTTTTGTCTGTTTTCATTTGTTTTCATCCGTTTTATTAGGGGTGGCAATCGAGTCGTGTTCGTGTTAACCTATTCGGGTTCGCGTGTTGGCGGGTTAGTATAACCTCTACCCAAACACGACCCATTTATTAATCGTGTCAAGAAACTCAACCCTAACCCGCACCTGCATAATACGTGTAACCCATTTTTGACCCGTTTAACCTATTTAAATAAATGATATAAGGATTTAAAATATGATAAAAATAACATACAAATAACTATACGTCAATTTTCTCTGTTATAAGTGTCAATTTATATGATATAAGAGGTATAATCGTAATTCAATCGTATTAAGTTCATAACCGAATACATTTAAACCACATCCAACATAAAAAGGCATGTTATATATTTTACTAGCTCCAGGCCCGCCCGTTGGGCGGCTACCTTCAAGATATCTCCAAGATTAAAATTAGTAGTAGAGTTTTTAAGATATCGGTACAAAAAACATAAAACACAACTCTTACTGTATAAATAATAATTGTAATATCATGTCTGGCAATAAAAATATTATTAAAAATGTTGAAATCATACATATAAACAAAATTCATAATCTATGAAGCATCAATATTTCCGGGCGAATAAATACACCCAATTGTGTGATTTTCTCAAAATGATTGCATGTTGTTCAAAGATGTTGTTTGTCACTGCGTTTCAACATCTTATTACTGTGTATTTTGTTACATCAATGAGATCATGGCAGGAGTCAAATGATGAGATTATAGTAGCTATAACAGATCTAAATCATTTTGGGGTGCTCCAAAATAAGGGGGTGTTTGCTTAAGCTTTTACAGTGGATTATGACTTATTTGGTTTTCGGCTTATGTTTCATAAGTTGAAGATTTGTGGCTTATCTTCGAAACTTTTCGGCTTACATAATGTCATATAATAAACATACATATAAGCTTAAACAAACACCCCAAGTATATAAGCACTTAAATTTTCAGTTTCTCATTTGCATTAGACTATAATATTTAAAGAAACTCATATTTCAAGGATGAAATTGATGACTTATTAGTTTAATACTGTATCAGAAATGAGCACATTAATCAAATTTAATACTAATACAAAACCGATGAAAAAGAAATGGGGGAGATACCTCATGAGGTGGAGCCCTAATTTTTTACACTCCCTTATTCCCCTGAAAAATAACTCTGTAAAAACCGGCTCTAGTACTACTACTCGAGTCATTGACTAATTCTACACTTTTGGTACCTTTACTTTTTTATAACTTACCAGCTTTGCACATTTATGTTACAAACTCGTGTGGGTTTTGATATGGTGGCTATTAGCCGGGTTCGGGTCGGGTCAAAGTCGGGTCAAGGCTAAAAATAATATACCCGACCCAATCCTATTTGAACTCGGTTAGTTGGGTTCGGGTCAACCCGAATAGAGTAAAATAGTCGTAAATTTACATATTTGTTCTACTTTATATGGATATAATCTATAAAATAATATATTAAAAAATTAAAAAAATCCTTACTCGGGTCGACCCGAACCCGAGTTAGTCAAACAATTTCAACCCGATACCTGACCTTATTGAACCATTTAATTGGCGGGTTGTCGGGTTGATATTGTTATAACCTCAACTCAAACACGACCCATTTATTACTTGTGTTAGGAAACTTAATAACCCGGACGTGTAAGTTAATCGTTTTAATCCCCTCAACCAACTTCAATTCATACGTATGATGGTGGCAGTGAATGAGCAAACAGATTGTATAACAACCTGACCAATAATCTCAAATCCAATAGCGGGTATAACAGTTAGTTTTTTTAATTTGCCAACTACTGAATGAAACTAATTGCTGATAAAGAGAAAATTGTGATGTGGTAAAACTCATCAAATGACTGAATCGTGTAAAAACACTACTATAAGAAATGTAACACCGCCTTCCTTTGACTCGCTTAATGAATAAGATCTAATATTGATCTTAGTTGACCCATGAGTCTACTAAATTGATCGTTAGTTCTCCAATAGTCACATGCCCATTGGCTTGCGACCCAACAACCATAACACTGTCAACTTACCCACATCCAGCAAGTTTGATGACACCACACCTATTGTTGCAGCAGCCAAACAAAACCACAGCAAATACAACAGAAGTATAATACAAGACCAGGATACTTTTGGAGCAAAACAATTTACTTCAGATACATCTATTTGAAGTTAGCTGTGTGGATTTATACATAAAACCAAACTAGCAACTCAATACTAGCAGATTATTACTTTCCAAAGGCCATTCACTGGTCTGGAGTTATTTAAGCCAATCACTTGCGGGTATATGTATGTACTCAACTACTGTTTCCTAATAACAACGAGAACGACGCTCGACAATGATATTTGCCGACGGGGATGCACGTTTGGTGTGTAAGAGAGTTTTCAAAATCTGTAACTCTTCATTCTCAGTGACATCATAATTGTGAGCCACTATGATCACATTCTCGAGCACGGGTGACTTGGCCAAAATAAG
The DNA here is from genome assembly GCA_014162995.1 of Artemisia annua. Taxonomy (NCBI): domain Eukaryota; kingdom Viridiplantae; phylum Streptophyta; class Magnoliopsida; order Asterales; family Asteraceae; genus Artemisia; species Artemisia annua. The sequence goes on from LBNU01025974.1 coordinate 43,901, forward strand.
CTTCACAAACTCCATCTCACCTTCCACGTTTGAAAAATCTACAATCTCCAATTCCTTCAAATGCTCCAACCATATATCCCCACAATGTTCTAGTGTATCAAACTTTATGTCATCTTCAAAAAAACCATCGTCAACAATCTACATAAAATGTTGGTACATCTTTTGTCAGTGTATCAATAGGAAAAAATAAAAATAAAAAATAAAAAAATAAAAATAAAAAAAAGGAAATGGATTTATGATATTACATCTAGCTTGAGTTTCTCCAAGTTTGGGGAGTTTCTCATCACAAGACCAAGAAATCGTAACCCATCATCGTCAAAAAGCTTCATCATGTTTAAACAGAAGTATTTCAGGTGGACCAATGCCATTGGAAGCTTTTGTCGTACACTGTTTTGAGCAGAAGACTGCATAGCCAAAACATAGATTAACAACCAATTTTTTCTCAAGTTTTGATCAAATAATGTAACATGTGAAAAATATTACCTCAACTGTCCAACGATAAAAAGACAAATGTTCAATAACAGGTAAACATTTGGATATGTCAATAATGGTGATAGCTTCATCGATACCTTCATCACCTAATACCTGCAGCAGTTTACAATATTCAGATAAGTTATGAAATCCCACAAGGAAGGACACATACACATTATAGTATGAACTCACCAGTTCCAGTCTTTTAAGTAGGGGGCAATTGGAAAAGAAACGAAGAAGCGCTTTCTTAGAGAGGTTAATCATGTTATTAGTCTCCATGTATAAGCTTGTAAGGCTACGAAATCCACTGATTATTGGGTTATAGTCAAAAGTACAGTACTTGATATATAGGTCTGTTAACTGATGCAAGGAGAAGATAGATAGGGGAAACTCATATAAAGGAAACTCGGTATGGAAACCAGATTCCATCAAGTCAAGTGTGAACTTCTTGAGAGTATTGTTGTTCCTCACCAAATGAGATATGATTTGGTCAATTGCATTACTTTTATTCTCTGCGTTCCTCATTGAAAGTTTGAACTCAAGGATTGGACCTCGGTGCAGTAACAAAACTTGGTGTATAGCATCCAAAATTGCATGAGATGTTTTACCAAGCATATCTCCCCAATCAAATACAAGTTTAGGAATCGTGACCCAATTGTACCTCCAATCCCTTGATAGTATGCTCGTCCTAACTGCGTCTTTAATTGGTAGAAGACACAGGATGATGTCTATTATGGACGAAGGAAAGCTGCTGATTATATCCAAAGACGAACCTTCAGCTTTATCTTCCATTTCATGGTGTTCTTGTTGGACCGATACTAGAGAATGCTGCAAAAATTAGGTACTGTAAATAATGATTTAAAATAAACAATGTTGATTACACAAAAAATAGGCCCAATGTTCCTATAACTCAAAGAAAACATTCACATTTCCATAAACTATTTCTTTGTATTCATTCTAATTCATTAAATCTGAGACGCATTTGGATGTCCTAAACCCAGATCAATTTTAGTGTTTGGGAAATCAGCTATGCTTATGATTAACTCATAAAGGGTCAAATAAGCTACTTACTACCAGCTACAATATGGAAACCACTAAGCTCGCCATTCACTTATCATACTAAAATAAAATAAAAAATAAAAACAAAAACATGCAATTTATCAAATTATGATGTACCTGATACATAACCATATAAACCTAACTAAAGATACATAATTGAACAGAACCACCCGGGGGTCGCCTAGTGGTAAAAGGCTTGTGACTTTAAGGGCTTTACCTGGTTGAAGGGGAGTTTGTGTGACGGTGGGTTTAAAACACGTGGATTAGTCGGCTAAAAGGTGGGAAACCACAGCTACCCAAAAAAGACATAATTGAACCTCACCTTCCAGCTCATAAGGTTGTATAAAATCAACAATTGTATCAAATTAAAGTCATATATATGAAATTAAAGGATGCACAACACAGAATCACATTAAATTGCAAATCATAAAATCCCTAAACTCTTTACCAAAAAATATAAAGAATAAAGTGATATATAAAATTACTTGAATATCGTTATTTTGCTCTGCATTCGCCATTGATTATTTGATTTCATGCAAATTAACATTATCATTAACATGATTGTTTATATATATTGAGTTCATCCTAATTGGTTCAGTTAGAGGCGAATTATGATATCTGAGTTTGAATCCTACCACAAATACGGATTAGCTGATATTTACACATTTGGTCCCTGTATTTGTTATAACTTGTTCTTCATTGTCTTTAGATTTAAAGTAGGGGTGACGGTTCGTGTCGGGTTAAAAACGTGTTAAGCCAACATATTTATGCATAAGCATAAGAAGACTCATTTAATTTGTTTATTTAAATAGGTTGACAAGTTAAACGTGTTAGAGAAATAGATTGGTAGGTCCTATCATTTGAAACCTTTGATCATGAAACCCATGTAGTCAATTAAAAGTTAATTTTAATTCAAAAACTTTAACGAGTTGGCCGGTCTACATGTTTAAGCTACTCTCAACCTGAACACAACTTGTTTGATAAATGAGTTAACTAAGTCAATCCTCAACACGACCTTAAACTTGTTTATACTCAACCTCAACCCATTTATTATCGTATCGGTCTCTAGTCATTATTTGCCACCTACGCATTTGGTTTTTTTGAATTTCTTATCCTTTTAAGTTTTAACCTTTTCTTTATATTTTTGAGAGCTACTAAGTACAGTATTAACCTATGATCCTTACTGCTAACCGTTGATAGAAAAAGTCGATTATCTGCCCAAAACAAATAACATATTGTGAAAGCGAATTATATATTTATTAAGTCTCAGTTGTGCAATTGCACCTACAAATGTCATCCTAAATCTAGTACTTGTTACCACTTGGCAAATGATTAGATTAGCCAACGAAAATAATTTGTATGTCTAATAAACATATATACTTATATATTTGAAACTGACAATTGACAAATTAATTGATTGGATTTATTGAAGAGTAAAAGTGTGTGTATCACACAAGTCAAATCCATTATGTACATTTATGTTTTTAGGTATATGTCTTAGAACAATGCTTTAAAATATACCTAAACTAGCTCCAGGCCCGCCCGCTGGGCGGCTACCTTCAAGATATCTCCAAGATAAAAATTAGTAGTAGAGTTTTTAAGATATCGGTACAAAAAACATAAAACAAAACTCTTACTGTATAAATAATAATTGTAATATCATGTCTGGCAATAAAAATATTATTAAAAATGTTGAAATCATACATATAAACAAAATTCATAATCTATGAAGCACCTCTTGATACACAATGTTTGTTGTAGTATTAGTGTAGTTACCATATTTGTCACAACACAACACCTTAAGTTCTTTTTTGCTCTTTACTCGTGAAACGGCCACATAAAGTTACCCATGTGAGAAAATCGGGTGTTCCAAATAAAGTCCAGCCTTACCCAACATTTGACTCTTGACTTTTGTTTATTGTCATGGCAAATGAAAAAGAAATGGGGAACGTTTGACCTTGACTTTTGTTTATAGCCACAATCCCGTCGTTGGGCGGCTAGCTTCAAGAAATAGAGGAGTGTTTAATGTATCCTGTCTAACACTATTTTTTGTGTTTATTAAGAACATATGAAGTATCATGTATGAAGAACTTGTTTTCATTGGATTAATATTAAATAGTATATATGTATGTATTCATGTATTGTTGAATAAAAGAAATGCCGCCTCAAGTTGTTTAGCAAATGAGTAATATATCGGGGGCTCTGCCTTGGTCTTGAAAAAATTTACAATCCATCAACAATATGAAATGAGTTGTTATCATAACAATATTAGGATATATTTAACCTAGGAAAATTAATACAAAGTATAAATATAATATTATCTTAATAAAAGCATATCACAAGCCCTACTACTTAGCCCTGAATTTTATTGGTTTGACATGATGAGGGATGAACTCATAATTTTAAGTTTTACAGTACATTAGTAATATGACTACATGAAATAGGATACAAACTATATTGTATGGATACCTGAGTGCCCATAAATTCAGGTATGAAGCTTTTTTTGATACTGCCCCAAGTACAAACTCTATTGTATGGATGAGTTAAGGAAAGAATACTTCACTGAACTCAAATTACTCATGACCGTGCAGATCATGAGTTGCCTCCACCTGCACGGATTCATATGTTCCTTCAAGGGGTGTGTAAGCCTGACCTTGATGTGTCTGTAGAGACATAAAAACCATGGTGTAAGGAAAAAAGTAAGGTAATATGATCGTCACACACCAAGCCTAAAACTGATGTTTGAGATAGTGGAAAAAGTCGCATACCCTGTTAATTATCTTTAAGAGAGTTTAATTATCTCTTTTATTTTTAATTAAATGAAATTATGAATATTCTGTAAGTACACCTGCTCAAGAGGCCTTCTGCTATGACAAGGTACAGCCCGCACGTTCTGCTCATATATATGCTACAGTATTAATAAATTCACATCATAAAATAAATGTACAAATGCAGCACCTGTCAAAGCAACTAAGGAGAGAATAAACACCTGTACTAATGCAGCACCTATTAGAGGTGTTATAACCCCAATTATGTCCAAGGCCTATATTAAAAGCGATACACTGAAACAGATAAATTGTAAGTTGAGTAAATGATTAAATGTAAGCAGGAGAATACACAAAACTTAACAATCCCAAAGAGCATCTTAAGTGTACCTTAAGCATTAGAAGAAGTAAAGGCGGAGCATAAAGAAGCCCATTCATCTTCACTGAAACAGCTGCGCTGCAAATGAAAAAGCAAAACCGAGTTGAAGGCTTTCAATCCTTTCATTGTTTTGTTAATCTCAAAACATCAGAATGAATTTCTTTATATTGGCTAAAAATTGGGAAACCTGAAATAACCAAGCTTATATGCCATTTATCAACAATAACAATTATGTGACACAAACTGTACCTTAAGCATTAGAAGAAGCAAAGGCAGGGAGCATAAAGAAGCACATTCATGTTCACTCAAACAGTTGCGCTGCAAATGAAAAAAGCAAAACCGAGTTAAAGGCTTTCAATCATTTCATTTTTTTTTTAATCTCAAAACATTAGAATGAATTTCTTTTTATTGGCTAAAAATTGGGAAACCTGAAAATAACAAAACTTAAATGCCATTTCTGGTAAAGGATTGGAACCAAAGAAGCATGGAAAAGTCATGGCAAAACAATCGTTGAAGAGACGCAACACAAAGATTTCTTGCAATCTTTTCGATAAAGAATGAAAAGCAAGGGCGCACCAAGGTAGCTGCACGAAAAAACATCACAACTCTTAGTACACCCACTGATCGTACGGAGTCAGGAATCCACATCAAAATGCTTGCTTAAGTATCTACAATTTGTGAATAATAAAAAATTGTTCGTACCACATGAGTCTTCACATAAAATGAATAACACTACTCCAATATTCACAATGTAGAGAAAGCCAAATAGTATCTGAAATAACACAAAACATTATGAGCCAATGATAAATAGTAGAAACATTAGTTGTCTAGTATTTGTCTCTTTTTTAAAAAACCATTATGTCGTGTGATTACAAAAATTCTATTAGATTCATTTGAGCTATTAGATATAAAAACAGCCTGAACTGGACCTTTTTCTTTTACCTCTGGTGGTATTTATTCTCCCTCATTAGGTTCTTCCTCCTACCTGAAAAAAAAAAAGTTCAACATCATACATTAAGCAACATTTCCATTTTGCGAGTCCCTTTTTGGGTGTATGAATTTCCATTATGTCCTCATCCTTGAACAAAAACCAAAGTGGATGCTTTCAAAGCTATCGTCTTAGATATATAATTTTTACCCGTTTGATCCATTTAGATAAAAATCATAAGCCAACCGATTATATGTTAATGTATTGTTGCGTGAAAAAAATTGTGCTTCCATTATTCTCTATGCAAGAATGTTTACATGTAAGTTGTGGAGGTAATATCCATTTCAGTTCAGTCCCTACTCCTGCCAACAGCCACAACATAAAGAACTCACTACATTAACGTTCTATATTTAGTTAATCAAGAAAATATTATAGTTATTCGCCCTTTAATTCAGATGTGCAAAAAGGTGAAAATGCATACCCCTTGAAGAGACAAATAAACATACATATGAGCTTTATGGGTCCTTCATACTGAAAAATAGAAAAACTTTTATGGGTCCTTCATGTCAAACGCGTACTAACCTTGATCCAGTTTGGAGTTGGGAGCCTCTTCCTCAGAAGAAGAGAAATTATTTGTGGTCTCATATTAATATACTGCAAAGGAAACTACACTCAATAAATAGAGAAAAGAAAAATGTATATCTTTTGAGCTAATATTGTACAAAAGACATACACGCTGCAAGAAATTCTCACCAGATGATGTACAGGTGTGACAGATTTCAGCAGTAACAAAAACGGATTTGTATTCATGACCACCGCCAGACAATGAAGAGCCAATTTCCTAAATAGGAAACACAAATTTGGAAATCGAGTGTGGAAAATGGATCAGTTGCATCAAATGCCATGGTCTTTTTTTATCACCTACAATACAAAAAACTTCATACCACATTGTTTGCTTCCTTGCCTGCTTGTTCACGGCTTCACAAACAATCATGGACTACAATGTTATGAAAAATTCAAAACATGTAATATTTTTAGGCTTTTCATCGAGTCTTGAACAAACATCTTCAAATGAACTACAAACAAACCAAACCATTATCATTACAATGCACCTAATTTGGTTGCTACATCTGATTGCAACCATGTTACTGCATTATGTTTATCATTTTTGGTATTCATTATCAGGTAAGCTTAATCAATTAGCTTTAGATATCGTTGCAATATTATTGGAACAGAATTAAGTACGTAACAATATTTACATGACCAGGGTCAACATATTAGTTCCAACACCGTATTTCCAGCACAATAGTTGCTAATTAAGCCTAAAGACTTAATCATTATATTTATTCTTGCTACGAACTAAAACTTAAATGTTACTCTATGATTAAGAAAATCACATTTATCACATGGACACAGTCAACATTTCAATAAAAAGAAATTGATTGACGTATATCGTCTAACTTTTATTAACAACGGTCTTCCTCCTTTTATTCACTCCAAAAGGAACAGGGTCTCCAATAGATACAATCATTCCGATAACAGATATTAAGAAAAGGATAATGCATATTACACGTACCTGGAATCTCACAGAAAGATTTCTTTTTCTTCAATTGTTCATATCAGCGAAGTAGACCCTGATACGTCAATAACACACACAATCATGTTGTGCCTATAAAACACATAGAGAATAATTAAGTAAAGATCTATGTGATGAGGATGCTACACATAAAAAGCTTACATATATAGATTTTTGTCATATAATTCTTGATACCTTGGGACAACTACCACGATCGTGTCATACTCTTTTCACTTCCATGTTTTCTTTTTGGAATANTAGGGTAGCGAGTTTGGTTTGTGACTTAGGAGTCTAGCGAGTTTAGTCCCCAACCTAGGTCTAGCGAGTATGGCATATGGGAGCTAGCGAGTATGGTTTTTAAGCCCTAGCGAGTTTGGGACTAAAACTCTAGCGAGTTTGGTCCTAAGTGACCTAGCGAATATGGTGTTTTCTTATAGTAGCGAGTTTGTTTTTTTTGTTTTAGATAGCGAGTTTTAATTTTAGTCTTACTTTATTTTGAGTCGTGTCTTGTCCTCTCTTCTTTTCTTATTTCTTTTTCAAGTCGAGTTAGACTTTTATTTACTCCATCGTTTTATCGAGTGGAGTTTTGTTTGGTTCATTCCTAAACGAAACTCTGCCGAAATTTCTTTTAATCTTTTTAACTTAGCTTATTTTTATTTTCACTTGTTTTATTTTCTATTAATAGTTTACTTTACTTTTCTTTTATTAATTAAATTTAAAAAAATTTAAAAACCAAAAACATTTTACGTTTTAATATTTACAAGTCTTTTAATTTCTTTTTAGTCTTACGTTGTTAATATGAGTCTCGAGTAGTTTTAAAACGTGTTTGCTTAGTAGCTCGAGTTCGTGAGTTAAGTAAGAGCATTAAACGTTTGTGATAAATAATCGTACGATTATTTAGACGTGTGATTTAATTATTCGAAGACGAAACCTTTGAACGATTAATTCACTCGTCTTGAGTTAATATCTTTTCAAAAGATTAATTGACAACTAATCTCGAGAAAGGAAAATAACTCGTTGCAAACTTTTACCTCAAGCTTAACGAACTTATTCGAGTCGCTTTGCAAACACATTGTCTTTTAATTTCATTTACCGTTTTCATTATTTATCGCTTTCATTTACCACTTTCTTTAGTTAACTTTATTTCATGCAACTTTACTTGTTTTCTTATTTCAAGTCATTTACCGCTTTCCTTTACTTTAATTTGTCGTTGTAGTATATTCAAAAACCCAAAACCTTCTTTTAAACCTTATTCATCACACATAGCTCACGGTCTTGAGTGACGAGATCCATATTCAACCCTCGTTGGGACAACGATACCTAGTGGTTCTTGCTTTCATAGCTAGTTCTGCGACGATCAATTTTTGGCGCCGCTGCCGGGGAGCGGTTGATAAGATTGAGTTATTCGATCGTTTGAGTAATGTGTTTTGGAGACCCTTCTTTCGAGAAGTTTAAGCTTTTGTAAATATCTTCAAAATATAAAAACACAAAAAAGATTTTCTCTTCAAATTTGTTTTCACTTTTGATTTCACTTTTCTATAATCAAAAACCAAAAAAAAGATTTTCCATTTCAAATTGGTTTTCATTTTTAACTTTTCATTTTTCAAAACATAAAAACCAAAAATAATCTTCTTATCCACTTTTGTTTAATTCTCATGGATTCATTATGTGTTCGTTGTGGTGCACCATTCTATGGTGCACCGTGTCGATACTGTATGTGCGAAAGGTGTGGTAATGATCTTCAGGACGGATGTTGTTCGAATTGTAATCCTTACATTTATGATCAAAACCCTAATTCATTCGCCTATCTTTCAGATTCTTCCAATTACCCACCTCAGCCTTACTTATCTTCGTTTGATCAATCTTTCTGTAATGGATGTGGAGACTGTTTGGATCCTACTTCAAATTGTTGTCAACGGTGTACTTGCATGAGGTGTGGTAGAAGTCTTTTCAATGGAGATTGTTCGTTTTGTGCTTTTGAAAATTCATATTCTCAAACTTTCAATTCAAACTTTTCCAATTATCCTCAAAACGATTCTTACTTCCCTCCTCAAAACCCTTATGAGCAAGAACCGTATGTCAATAACTTCTCTACCTAGAATACTATGAATTTTGAGCAAGCTATGATCGATCTAAATGAATCACATGACAGAATAATGAAGGAGTATCAAGAGTTAACTCTTCGAAGAAACGATGATAAGGAAAATTCTGAAGAGAGCGGAGCAGACGAGACTTTGAAAGAAGAAAACAAAATCAACGCTTCGAGTGGCAATCCCACTCCATCTTGTGAACCTTTACATGTTGAAAATTTTTCTTTGGCATCTCTCGACGGCGACTTCTTTAAAATTCTAGCCGCTTTAGAGCTTGCGAGTGCTCGTGTTATCTATAATGAACCATCGACTCCTGCCTCTTCTCCGGTGATGGAAATGGAACGAGAAACCGAGGTGACCAAGGACCCGGTACTGTCCCTTGATAATGGAAGTACTAAATACGTCCAACCTTCAGTTTTCCAAGAATCAGTTGTTCCTCCTAAACCGTCAAGAATTGATCCTACTTTTTCTTGATTTAAGGTTACGAGTCCGTCAAGCAAACGTGTTGGGCTTAAATCAATTTCTGAAAAGAATGACTTACCTAAACTTCACGTTCCTCAAGAACACGAACCAGAGACTACAACGGAAGTGGTGGAAACCGCTAGCTCTCAGAGCACACCACTTGTCCCACCTCCGGCTTCTCCAAAACGTTCTTCGACACTCGTTTCTGATTTTGTTGAGCCTCCTTTTCTTCCCGTAGAGCCCGAGGATTCTCTAACAATGAGGGACGAACCTCTCGACACTACTCTGGCAACGGAATCAGACGAATTCAATAAGTCTAGTGTTGAGAACCTTGTCCCAATCCAAAGTGAGTCCGGGGAAACTTCTAACGGAGATGGTGAGATTTTTGAAAATGATCGTCTTGGTAATCTCGTTGATACTAATGATAAGCCGTTTGATGACACTAACTTTGATTCGGAGGGAGATATTCGTTTTCTTGAAAATTTATTACTCGAAGAACCTTTACCTCCTCTCCCTCCGAAGAACAATGAAGTCACTAATGAGTCCGTTGATAATCAAACTACAATGTTATGAAAAATTCAAAACATGTAATATTTTTAGGCATTTCATCGAGTCTTGAACAAACATCTTCAAATGAACTACAAACAAACCAAACCATTATCATTACAATGCACCTAATTTGGTTGCTACATCTGATTGCAACCATGTTACTGCATTATGTTTATCATTTTTGGTATTCATTATCAGGTAAGCTTAATCAATTAGCTTTAGATATCGTTGCAATATTATTGGAACAGAATTAAGTACGTAACAATATTTACATGACCAGGGTCAACATATTAGTTCCAACACCGTATTTCCAGCACAATAGTTGCTAATTAAGCCTAAAGACTTAATCATTATATTTATTCTTGCTACGAACTAAAACTTAGATGTTACTCTATGATTAAGAAAATCACATTTATCACATGGACACAGTCAACATTTCAATAAAAAGAAATTGATTGACGTATATCGTCTAACTTTTATTAACAACGGTCTTCCTCCTTTTATTCACTCCAAAAGGAACAGGGTCTCCAATAGATACAATCATTCCGATAACAGATATTAAGAAAAGGATAATGCATATTACACGTACCTGGAATCTCACAGAAAGATTTCTTTTTCTTCAATTGTTCATATCAGCGAAGTAGACCCTGATACGTCAATAACACACACAATCATGTTGTGCCTATAAAACACATAGAGAATAATTAAGTAAAGATCTATGTGATGAGGATGCTACACATAAAAAGCTTACATATATAGATTTTTGTCATATAATTCTTGATACCTTGGGACAACTACCACGATCGTGTCATACTCTTTTCACTTCCATGTTTTCTTTTTGGAATAGTAGCACATGACGAAGATCGTCCGGGATCAGTTTCATGTTTTCTTTTTGGAATCAGCATCACATGCCGAAGATCGTCCGGGATCAGTTTCTGATGCAATCATTTGACACCTCTTGCACGACATGTATGTCCAACCATGTTGCTTATATAATTTTTGTATTTTAGCATACACAAGTCTCCTCCTAAAAAATATATGGGTTAAAAATCATAAAAATAACAAAAATCACACGAGCAATGTGTATCTTAACATACGCACATAATGAAATTCTCAAGGTTACCGAATACGCATTACTCATTAATATCTTTATCTTATCAGAATTCAACACATCACAAAAAAGGGAAAATAGTAAACTACAAATCATGGATTGAGTTTAATAAAGCTATAAGAAACTTACCCAATCAACAAAATTTGCTCTACAGGTTTCAAATTCACATCACACGCTTTAAGTCCAGTCACCTTCAATAAAATCACAAAGCTATAAGTATCAAACGTTTAAGCTAGCATACCCTATTAATAGCTTGAATTGGGAGCCTCTTGGGTTTGCCATCTTTCAAAGGTGTCAAAATATATTATATTTCAAGTGCTTTCATGATTGCTCTTTCCACATTTTCAGCCGCCTTTTATGTGTAAAAAATAATGAAACAATGAAAGTAAACATTTTATTATCATCAAAGTAAACCTTTACGAAATTCTTGAAGGTTTAAACATTTTTACAGAAATAATGAAAGTAAAATTAAATCAAATTCAAAACATAAATAAAATATGCAATCCTAAACAACTTCTTTATTATCATCAAAGAAAAATCATGATTCATTATCATGATCAAGGCTAAGATATAAACATGTATTTGAGACAAAAAAAAAATTTTATCAACATAAAATTAATAACCTGTAATTGATAATACCCAATTAGGTTCCATGATTTTTTTCGTATTGTGATTAAAATGATGTTTTAGGGTTATGGATTGATTTTCATTTTGAATTGATAAGGTGCTATGACGATTGATTGAATTTTGGGTTATAATTTTGGGGTAACGATTTTGAAGATATGCGTTTCTTCAATATGAGATCCGGTTTTGGGGAGAACAATTGATTGATTGAATTAATTATGAAGATTCCGTTTTGGGGGTTTTGCCTAAAATACCAGGGTGAATATTTGGGCGGGATAAAAAGTGATCTAACGGTGGAGGGATTTTTGGGAATAAAAAGGGACACGTGTTTTTACCTAATTAAAAGGGGAAGATCATGTTTGAAAAAACCCTCCTTTATATGGAGTGGTGATTTTTAGAGTCTTATATACTTAAACGGGTTCACGGGTTGACCTGTTTAATATTTACTCAACCCAAACACGACCCATTTATTAAACGGGTTAGACGGGTTGACCTGTTTTTGACCCAAACCTGTTTATCCTCAACCCAAACCTGTTTAACTTCGTGTCGGGTTCGTGTCGTGTCGACAATTGCCACCCCTAGTTTTTATACGTTTTTAATTATTTTCTTCCGTTTTTATACGTTTTCATCCGTTTTCATCTGTTTTTATACGTTTTCATTTGTTTTCATCCGTTTTTATATGTTTTCATCTATTTTTATATGTTTTCATCCGTTTTTTGTCCGTTTTTATTTATTTTCTTCCATTTTTTATATGTTTTCATCCGTTTTCATTTGCTTTCATCCATTTTATCCAGTTTTATTCATTTTCATCCCTTTTTTTATGGAGAAAAACGTATAAAATGGATGAAAACAAATGAAGAAAGACAAAAACGAATAAAAACGTATAAAAACGGATGAAAACGGATAAAAAACGGATGAAAATGGATAAAAACGGACGAAACGAATGAAAACGTATAAAAACGGATGCAAACGTATAAAACTGGATGAAAACAAATAAAAACGTATAAAAACGGATGAAAACAAAACAAATAAAAACATATAAAAATGGACGAACACGAATGAAAACGGGTAAAAACGTATAAAAACAGATGAAAACGAATGAGACCTATTTTGGAAAGTATGTGTCTATATTAGCACGAAACTCAAAAGTACATGTATCATCTTGGAACACTTATGGAAAAAACATTGCTATTCTACAACTTAAAAAAAATATATGTACCAAATAACACTTTTGAAAATACATTGCTACTCTACAACTTAAAAAAAATACACGTACTATATCAGGACAGTTTGAAAAATATGTGTCTATTTAATAGCTAAAACCCTTTCAATTACATAGTTGTAAGAGAGATCAAATGAAGCCGATAGTTAGATATCACTCAATAATTAATATTGTTGCCACATATCATCACATATTTGTTAGCATTACCACCTTCCCTCCATTGCTCAAATAAAAGCGATAAATTATTCGTTTGGCTTACTTTTGCGGGTACTGTTCTTTTTATCCGGGAAAAGGTTAAAAAGTATGGTTTGTGGAAGAAAAGAAAGCAAGTCATTTTCTAATGACTATGTATGTAACTCATATATCCACCATAATTACAATGCATGAACTTATACAGAATATTCATGTTCACAGCTAAATTAAAAAAGACATCAAACTAAGTTAGTGCTTACGTATCACCCATTAACATTGTTGGCACTCGCTACATATCATCACATATTTGAAAGCATCATCTCATTCTCTCGATTGCTCAAACAAAAATAATAAATTCTCTGTTTGGCTTATTCTAGCGTGGGTCGCGGTTCTAGCATGGGTAGTGATTCGGGTATAGGAAGTGACGGGAAAAAGACTGATAATCCGGATTTCATAGATAGGATTTTGGGAATTTGGAAAGTGATGATGATGGTAAAGTTTTTGAAGTCGAAAAATGAAACTTCTAGTTATATGACGAATGATGGTTCCAAGAGTGGTGCCGAAGCTGATAAGAAGAGCTTATATGAGAGATGGAAAGAGGATACCTATGATCAAATCCCATATGATGATGAAGATGTTGATGATTGTGGTCTGACTAGTGCACAATAGGAGTATGCTAATGTGTATGACATTTATCTTCATTGTCAAATTAAATAAGTTTTTTTTTCTTTATTATTATTATTATTATTATTATTATTATTATTATTATTATTATTATTATTATTATTATTATTATTATTT
>LBNU01025974.1:62034-80681 GCA_014162995.1 Artemisia annua
TTTTATTAGTTGATACCTTTATCTAGATGGGTGTTTTAAATATGACTTTAATAGGAATTAAAGTTGTAAGTCATGAAAAATAAGTCCCGTGAAAATGACACCATGCTTTATCTTTGTGTTGTACACTATGCTTATTTTGTTGTAAGCTGAAAATTGTGTGCATTAAAGTTTGTAAACCATGCTTAATTACTTGTAAGTCTGAAAATTTTGGAGAGAGAGTCATCCCTCTATGTATATGTAGTATAGACTATGCAATAGCTACAAGATTTTTTGATAACTGGAAATGAGAGTTTCTTTTGTGTTTTGAACAAAATTATATTAACGATAGTATATATCTATGATACTTTTAAGTTGAGTTTTTGTTATAAGTGTCGTCCTAAAAAATTATATATGCACTCCATTTTGGTTCATTTGTTGTGATACGTTTTTTTTCTTATTATTGATATGAGGTTCATTCATTTGTAAACTATCTATTTGAATTACACAGTCATTACTCATTAGCAATTATAAACGGCCTACTTGGGATTCTTCCACAAGTCATAATTTTTAAATTTTTTCTTTTGGTAAAGGGTTCTCCGATAAAATATTACTCTAAGAAAACAGTTAAGTACACGGTTGAAGGTGAGTCCCGCAACTCAGCCATGCAATAAGGCTAAACAAAACACTCCTACAGAGAATAAAACCTAACCTAGCATAAGAATGACACAGCCATACTTATGCATAACAAGAAAAAAACTATCACCAACCTTGTGTAGTCCAATGGTTTAATGTCGAGAATGAACCTAAGTGTCACACGTTCGAGGTTGGTATCAACTCGTAAGACCCTATGTATTTCATCATACCTTAAAAAATTTTTTTTTTTTTTTTTTTTTTTTTTTTTTTTTTTTTTTTTTTTTTTTTTTTTTTTTTGTCATTATTGAAACGCACCCTTATATGTCACTAACCAAACAGCTTCTATAATTTTTCGGCACATTTATAAAAGAGCATTGATTGGCATGCCTAATTATAAGCCTAAACCTATGTGTCAGGATTCTGTTGGTGGACAGCATGGGACCCACTTCTTCATAAACCAATAACTTATTGACACATCCATTTAGGCACATAATTAGTCACATTTTTAGGCATCCAAATCATTTTCCTTTATAAAATTGCATTTATTTTGGAATAAAATCAACATCAATAAGAAAATTAAAATTAGACTATCGATCAATTAACATGTTACATAAAAATCTTTATATACAAAAAAATACTAACCTGCTCCAATTGCCTTTATTATTTCTACGGGATTTCTCATGACTGCAGAGCATAGTCCAGTACTCCTTTTCGGCCTTGCCTGAAATCATGATAAAAAAATTAGGGTTTTGTGAGGCTACGAATGAAGAGACTAATAATATTAGGGTTTTGCAAGGATACGAATGAATGAGGCTGTGAAGATGAATTTACCATATAACATATTTAAAAAAAAATATAGATTTAAGTGGTATTTTTTTAGAGCATGACATATTTGATTTTTACTGTACATCATAAGTTCTGGCTTGTTCCATTGTTTTACACATTTGAAGCACGTTTTGCATCTAACGACCCATTTGTAAGTACCTAAAACATACCGGGAACAAAGGAAAGTCAACAGTTATATGTAGTATTAGTTCAACAGTTAGATGTAGTATTAGTTCATGATCACGCATGAAGATGTGGATAACAAATCCTTCCCTTGGTGCATGTAACATGACGGTTAGTTTATCAGGTAAATTACTGTGACCATAGTTTGTCTATATTTGCTGAACATGTATTTATTTCATTTTATGTAATCTTTTTACTATACAATATACATGTGGTTGCATGTATGAATCTGCAAAATAGTCTTGTGTTTTTTCACAAAAGTAATGGGAGTTTCACTTCCAATCCTGAAAAGCATGATTACATAAGAAGAAAAAAAAGAACTTATGTCGGGAAAGAAAACAATAACTCCTTCTTAGTCAACTTTTAAGTGCTAAGCACACGCAGCGACCTAATCATTTATCAAATCATAGCTCAAGTTTTCAATACCATATTAAAGGTTGTTGATTAGTATGTTGACATAGGGTAATTAACTTGACATGAAACCTAAAATAGGTTGTGGCAACTTGGAGAAAAAAAGATTCGGAATTTAAATATTTTCTTATACGAAATATTTCCCGCTTGCAAAAGACATGAGTAAATGATAAACAGAGGTTAAAAGTTACTAAACAATACCTCTGGAAGAATTTCACTCAATCCGGGAGTAGTTTGAGGATGATCTTGGATACCGCATGACCATATATCAAATTAAATGATAGATAAGCATCCAACACCCTTAAGTCTGCAAAGAATATCGAATTGAGGTTACGCTAAATGTAAATATGAATTATGTACTATAGTGGCCAATCATAATCAGAAACTGTAACTTATACACAATCGATGTATGTACATCGAGAAAAGCATAGGAATAACAGCAACAAATAAGGCTCATATTTACAACGAATATGAATTGTATATTCTTTTGCTGGTGTCTGTTGTTTGTTTAACTATGAAAACCAAGAGTAGAGATGTCTGTAGAGTTAATGGGAAACCTATGTTGGAAGATGGTGGCTCTGTTAGTGTTGTACCTGATGTGGGTTTCGCTTCTCCTCGCCCACCTTCAATGGACTTAGGTTCTGTAAGTCGTTCAGATTGGTACTTCTTCTAAGGATAAACATAAATACAACAAATAAACAACTCCGAATACAAAAAAACCTGTAACAAAAATTATTAAACAGTAAACATGATTAGTAAATCAAATGTCAGAAAATAAACCAAAAATATAATATTAAAACATGTTTATGTAGAATCAGTTGTATGCAATGAGACCAAAAACTTACAAAGATATAATAAATCTTAAAAATAAACTCAAAAAGATGGTCGGGATACTTCTATACTCCCAAGCCACTTGTGAGATGGTTTTGACGTATTTGGCCCTGATAAAAATCAAAGAGAACGTTGTTAGCACCAAGGTATTCAAGTGATAACTTCTCCATGTATTTTTCAAGTCAACCTATTTGTCAAGGAGTATACAGCAAAGGCTGTCGGTTCAGGGTTCATAACATTTTTAGCAACCCATTTTCGGTGTATTCTTGCTTCTATAAGTCTATAACCTGGTCGGTTTCTGTGTGCTTCATCTGATTCACATTAGCTGCTGCTTGCTGTGACACTATAACACAATACTATAGTGCAAGCATGTTTTGCAGGAAAATATCAACCAATCTAAAAGATAACTAAATCCTTACCAGCAGAAGTACCAGAGCTTGTGGTCGTTGTTGCATCAACCACGCCAATAAATGGTGCAGCTGGCTGTTATTCTCCTGTGGGATCACTGAAAGAGGAGGCTTCTTCATATAACCGAGTTTCATCATACACGTATCAAATCAGTACCATTAACGAACGCACCACGCCTGCCTCTGGTACAATGCCTCTTGCCAGGAACACTGTAAGGTGTACATACGTCATCTGACATAACGACAATTATTTTCAGTAATGACAAGTGTTTGCATAAACAATTGCAGCAACACATTGCCCACGACTATTGCTGTTTTTTCGAGTCTTATGCGAACCAACTATCATGAATGTCTTGCCAATCTCACGTGTTGCAGTTGATTAAGTAGTAGCATGTATCAACCTTGACCAAAGAATTGAAGTAGCCTTTATCACTATAAGTTGCTACAGCTTAGCATCTCCCTACAAAAAATTATAATCATAAAAGTACATAGCAATCCAAAAGAAAATATCAACAATACATTCAAGATGCAAAATTAAGATTTATTTTTCCGTAAAATAATAATATATAAATATAAAATCAAAAATTCACCACAATCCTTCATGAATGAAACGCTGGCAGGATGAATGGTTTGAACCTACACCGAAATTTGATTAATAGAAGCATTAAATAAAGTATGAACAAAATTAAGAAAATCTTAACACACAAAAAATAAAATAAAAAAGATATTAGGGTTTTGAGAAAAAGTATATTATGAATGAACCGTGATTCTTTTACGTAGGTTTATATGTTTTATTAGGGTTACCTAAGTTGTAGGATTCATATTTATCTCATTAAAAATGGTCAACAATTGTTTGCATGGGTTTATAGATTTGAGCTTGCAAGATATAATAAAAAAAATGTGTTGGTCTAGTGGTTATGATGCTTGTTAATGTTAACAACAACCATGGTTCGAACCTTGTAAGTGTTAGAATTTTTAAAAATATTTCCGAATTTTAGTATTAAATCCGAATTTTAATAATATTTCCGAATTTTAGTATTAAATCCGAATTTTAATTAAAAAAATTTATGAACATGTGATGACATGGCTGATAATGAATTACTGGGTAATGATGTGGCATTATCTACGTGTAACGCCTCCTGTTATATATAATATAATATATATATATATATATATATATATATATAAACCAAAAAACAAAAACATAAATAGAAACAAAAGTATAAACCATTAAAAAGTAATAAGATACTCCCACCACCATTAACGAGTAAAACTCAATACATCTTACAAACAAATGCCCTAATCACTTACCGCCTTTTACCGAGTTAAAAATAAGAGATAGTAAAAAGTATTTTTTGAAAAACAAACACCCAATAAACAAATGACATTTCTCACTTCAAGTTGCCGAAAAAGATGGGGTTTTTTATTCACATTTACACGATTCAATCAAAGTATCCTCGCAACCGTCTTCTATTGTTGCTCTAACACCCCAAAGTATGAAACTAGCCTGGGATGAGACTTATTTCTTAAGCTATTATTATTTTATGCTAATAACCAATTATGCTTATCTTTTCTTATTGTTAGGGTGAAGGTAATGGTGGGGCGATCCGTCAGTACCATCCCTCATTTTCACGACTGAAGCCCATTAGCTCCACCTTTTCTTGTCGCGCGGTCTCTAATTTTGTGTAGTGGTTCGGCGGTGGAGACCACCTAACATTTTGGCAAATTTTTGCTTTTGTGCGCGTGTTTATGGGGGTATATTGTGAGATTTTTTTGTATAAAATGAGATACTTTAACTTATTTTCTTTGATGATCACCATTACATATGTTTGATGATGAATTTAATGATGTGTTAAATGATTATGTGACGCCGACTTTAACTCGGCGGGTTTTGTGAGTATTACTTCCAGAAAATTAACTTTACGGATCATCTATATATTCAAAAAAGTTCACAATTTTATACTATAACTCAGAAGGTGAGATTATTTTATCCGGAGCAAAGCACGTTGAGTACTCAGAGTCGGTTCTTATAGCTGAGGCTGAAGCCGTGTGGTGGGCTGTCAAAACAGCCCATGAAAAGCATCTAACAAGAATAGAAATAGAGACGGACTCCTTTGTTCTTTATCAATCGCTATTCAATGGAAAACCTCTTCAGCAGATTTCAAGTATTTGGCAGGACATCAAGGACCTTACCTTTACATTCGAATGTTGTCACTGGTCTTTTGTTAAACGAGGTGGTAATGCAATTGCACATAGCATTGCCAGATGGGCTTTAGAAGATATTGTAAATTATGTAGTCGATGGTCTAGTACATCACAAGTCTAGTGGTTGTACTCTCATTGATACTTCTTGATTTTGGCTGTATTAGTTCTCTTTTATCAGAAGAAGGAAAAAAAAAAGAAAAAGAAAAAAAAGCCTTATGTTAATAAAGTAGTACTGTACGAAGTAGTAAATAAATAACATGGCCAAATGGTTAGCCATGGCTTGGTTAAGGGAACCCACCGGTGCCGTAGCGAAAGCGAGTCTTCATAAGGCAATTGTCATTTTCGCAAACATACAGAACACTAATCGCACGTGCCTAGTTACTAACAACGCTGCGTGTTTCACTCGCAAACAAAATCATCACATTCGAATTTATCTCACATTTAATATCTTTATTTATTATTATTATTTTTTTTAAGTTTTTCCAAAATTATATATTTTCCCTTGTAAATAAAAGATCACATAAAAAACATATCTTTCAAACAAACAGCCCAATCATTTAATTTTAGGTTTTCTGGATACCCTTTATGCTAATTAACAATCTTGCTTCAAAAAGTTTCAATCTTGATCAAGATTTTTAAAACCCATAATTTCAATTTTAGGGGTTTTAATGACACCCTTTATGGAGGTTATAAATAGTTTTTGATCAAGATTTTGGGTTTTCTGGATACCTTTATGAAAATTAAGAATCTTTTATTAAAAAAAGAAGATGAGCAGAAGCTTTTGGACATTTGAGAGTTTAGTGGGTGCATTTCTTGATCTTTTTATAGCTTATTTCTTACTTTGTGGATCAACTATTGCTTTATTTGCTGTTAAGATTTTGGGCTTATTTGGTTTAACTTTACCTAGTGCTTATGATCTTTCCACTTTTAGAAACTTGCTTGTTGATTATCCTACTCAGAGAGTTTCATCTGTTCAGTATTCTGTAATTAGAAAGTTTCCATTTGATGCCATTTTCTCTAGAGCTAATAGTACTAATAATGGTAATGAGAATGATGGTGGTGTGAATTTGGATAATGGTGGTGTTAATGGTAATAGGTTTAGGGAGTTAGAGGGTGAGGGTGAGGGTGAGGGTGAGGCGTCTTGTAGTTCGAAATCAGATGCTCGAAAAGTAGTTAGAAATGAAGTTGATGTGAAAGGAAAAGGGGGGTTGAATTATCGGATGAGGGGCGGTTTTAGACGTAGGAGACGGGGTGGTTTTGATAGTAGCAAAGAGTCTTCTGTTTCGTCTTCGACGAATTGGGTTACTTGTGTTGTTGATCAAGGAAGGAATGATGATAATAAGGAAGTTGGTGGTGGATTTGATGGCAGCTCTGTTGCTTCTGGTGGAAATACTGGTACATGTGAGTATTTTCGTTATCTGTAAGTTGTGTTTATGTTGTTTTGTTATTGGCATTGCTTTTTGAAAGTGATACTATGATGTGGAGTAATCGGAATCAGATTAACTAATTAACTGTGACATAAAAGGTAATGTTTGGATGTGGTTTTTTGAATATTGAGGCTATGATAATTAGATAATCAGTTGTTTAAATATTTGCCAAATTTAGGCTATATAAGAAACTACATGTGAAATAACGCTTAAATAATCAGAATCAGTTTTGTTGCAGTTACTCTGACCCCTAAATAATCAGACAGTCATTTAAAATTGCAATGCCAAACACCAAGTTTGATGTTTAATGTTGTTGTGTGACTGGTATTAGATGAGGCGGAGAGTCACCTAGTGGAGAAATCATACAACCTGAATGATATCAGAAAAATGATACCAGTGAATGAAGCTGATAAAGACTCCATGATTGTTCAATTAGCACGAGAACTAGAAGATGAGCAAGCTACTCGAGCAGCGCTTTATGTTGAGCTTGAAAAGGAAAGAAACGCTGCTGCCACTGCTGCTGACGAAGCAATGTCTATGATTCTTCGTTTACAAGAGGAAAAAGCATCAATAGAGATGGAATTACGTCAGTACCAACGAATGATTGAAGAGAAATCAGCTTATGATGAAGAAGAAATGAATATTCTGAAAGAAATTGTTTTAAGGAGGGAAAGGGAAAAACATTTCTTGGAGAAAGAAGTTGAAGCGTATAGGCAGATGACCCATCATGAAAATGATCAATTTTATCGTGGAGATAATCAAGATTCCAATGAAGATCCTGATTTGATGAAAAATACAAGATTATATGAAGATGCTGTCACCAACTCGGTAGAAGAGGAGCCTGAGAAAACTATAGCCATTGTAGGCGAAGAAAAAAGTCGCGAAATGGAGGCTGATGTTGCAACAGATTCACGTGTATATGATGTTCATATTGACCATGGGCCCAAGTCGAGTGAAGAGTTAAATGGAGCTAAAAAGCAAAGTGATCAAAACCGGAGTGGGTCGGAGTGTAGTGTTGGACTGCCACCTGTGAGCTCAAACTCAAAGAGTAGTTTAAGAAGGAATTCCACATCAGCGTTGGATAATGAACGAACAAAACTCGACACTGAAGTGGATTGGCTGAGGGAAAGGTTGAGGGTCGTACAAGAAGGAAGAGAAAAGCTCAACTTCTCCATTGATAATCGTGAAAAAGAAAGCTTGCAGTTGCAACTTTTGGAAGATATAGCTTCCCAGCTTCAGGAGATCAGAATGCTAACTGAACCGAAAAGAGCCCGTCAAGCCTCTCTCCCACTCCCTTCCTCTAAGGTACTGAAGTGCATTTGACTTTTTTGTTAGTAGAACAATTTGACGTTTTTGCATATAAATTGTGTGAAAGTTCATGCAATGATAATTTTGAATATCCCGTATGTGGCATAACTTTCCTTATGGAGCTCTATATATCTTAAAAATGAATTTAGTTCCCTTATGTGGACACTCGAGTGATTAAGAAAATCCATCTATAATCGATTCTTGTGATGAATCATATGGTGCAAGTCAGTTTAGGATGGATTGTATTCTGGTAGCCCATAAAATGTGCGTTTGGGTGATGCATGGATTAATATTCATTTCTCACAGTTGAGTTGTGATATGTTAGTAATTGTTTCATAATCTTAATGTCAAATCACTAAAAGTAGGATAAGACCTGAGCCTAAGCCTAAGTATGTGTTCACCAAATATGCAATATTTATTTATTTATTTATTTTTTAATTTTATTGACTATTTATTATTTACTATTTTTATTTATTTGTTATTTTTTTTTATCATAATTTTAACCCCCCTAAAAGTAGAACAAGGCTTAAGTTCAAGTATGTGCAACCTAATCTGTATGCAAGATAATTTCTTTCTTTTTTTTGGTTGGGTTTTAGATTTATATTTTCAGTAATATTAGCATGCAATTTTAATTAAAATTGTTGGACAGCGTTATCTGCGTGTCATGTACCCATAGTTTGCCTGTTAATTTGACCTATGGTATGTCATCAGTTAAATCTAATGAAGAAATATCATAATTTTGCAGAGTTCCACGAAGAAAAGACGATGCCGAAGTGTATCTTCAGGACCTGAAAAAAGCTCTTGAAGTAGTGCCTCTATCAAGATAAATCTAGAACAGATTGGTAGTCTTTGGTTTAGTGTGTGTGAAATGTGAATTTTTCTTGTGAATATTAGATTCAGTTGCTGTAGTATGTTTTTGAATAAACCTGGAGAGGCAATAATAATCCAGTTTTATAATTAGTTCATGTTTTTTTTTACCTTTTTAAAATTTCATTCATTATTACCTTTGACTTTCAATAGTCAAACTCGGCGCTATGACTTGCATCAATTGATGTGTGATGCTTGTAGAGCGAAGCAATTCTCAAAAGTTAAAAGCGTTGTAAATAATTTGCTATCTGTATTTACACACTAGACTAGCAAGGTTGTCACCTGTAACCTGGTTTACGAGTTTTTGTAAGAAACCTGTGATTGAAATAATGAACTGAGGCTGAAAAAGAACTAGCTCTATCATTCTCCTCTTTTGGCGATCGGATGTTAGTCACCTCTCCATCAGTTGAGAATTTAGATTTCATTGGTATTTTATAGTTGGGATATTGGGACTTGTAATGAGACTTTGTTATTTGACAAAATTTTTGCAAGTTTGAGACTCGTCGATGGGATCAGAATATCCTCAAAATCAGTATTTTATGTCTCATATACTTTTGTTCAAAGTACCATGAGATTATAGAACCTCTTTTTTTGACAGTACCTTGCTTACAAATCAGAGATCACGTAGAATTTCATTTTTCAAATGGAGATATGATGTTATTAAGTAGGTGCAGTGTGATTCTTTTGGAATAAGCATGTTCTAGGTTTCATTGAACTTAGTTTTGGAGACATTTTTCATTGTGTTACCAAAGTTTGTTACGGAGTATAATATTTTAGGTTATTGGATGGCAGAAGTTGTATATATTTAGTCAGTGGCCGGGTTTACACAATTTTCGTCTAAAGTAGCTGTGGCAAAATGGGCGGTCTATGCGAGTCAAAACTGATGCGGGTCAAAATTGGGGTGATCAGGTTGGGTCGAAAGATGCGCCAAGTCTTATGTTCAATAGGCTTTTCAGTAGCTTTATATCGGTATTCAAACGCATTCAAAGTCAAAACTGGTGCGGATAAAAATTTGGGTTTATCTTGTTGCAACATGATATAAGTATAAAACTTATCTCACATTGCAACCACAATGAAACATTTATATCATTATATAGCCAAAGCAATGGAATATTTATATCATTATAAGCCCTTTCACATATGACTAACAAATAATTGAAGTCCATAGTAACGAGCTTAATGGTTGATTTTAGGCATGATTATGCTTTTGATTTAGCTTAATAATAGAGATTATTAAATGGTCAAAAGATGGGCCTTGGGCCTCTTGGGCTCTAATTAAAATTTCTGAAATTATTTTTAAGCAACCCAGATTAGGTTTTTCATAGTGACGACTAGTTATAATACCCGCGCACGCGCGGTTTTTTTTTTTTTTTTTTTTTTTTTTTTTTTTTTTTTTTTTTTTTTTTTTTTAATTATTGAATGATATATTTTTATTTATTAAAAAACAAATAATCTAATCTTTAAATTTGTTTTGTTGATATACTACATAAGTAGAAGATAAACACAAAAGATAAACTTTTTAAATGATTATCTTTAATAATAAAAAATTATAATTAAAATAATAATTAAAATATTACTTAATAAGGGAAGGTTGAGTTTTTCAAAATGGAAAAGTCGGGGTTTTGTTTAATTATATAAATAAAAGATTAACAAAGTAACACAACGTTTCATTTTGGCAGATATACCATATAAGATATTCTTGAAGAGTTGCAATGGTTGCTGGCAACCATTTCATGCAAGTTTTTATTTTTTATTTGATTGTTGTATCCATAAAATATCAGTAACAATTCAGGCGGAATTCTGTTTAACACATTGCAAATTGCAGGCCTTAATCACGTTGTTCCGTATTATACACTTTGTATTAACATTTGTAAATTCCTAACATATCTTTATGCCTTTGAAGCATCATCCATTTCTCAATCTAACATTTTTTAGTAGGATTAAGACAGTTTTCGTTGTTATGTATTTCTAAGCTTCCTATGGGGAAACTGCAGAAAAACATATGTATCATTTGTTAGATACAAAAAATGAGTTGGGTGTGTAAGAAATTTTTGAATGCTAAACTTTTTATTTATTTATTTTTATTATTTTTTTATTCATCTTGTTGGTACACAATTTTATTATGTCTAATGCAATATCAATGTAGAATATGTAGATACGCGTGTGTCCGTAAGACGCCCCACCTAAGCGGCGAGGGCTCAAGTTGTATAATGGACAAAGTTAACGTTAAGGTGTCCTAAAAATATAGACGACTTTAGCACACTAATTTAGAAATGATTGTCAACACCCAATAGAGGTGCTCGGGTTAGGATATAAAGGTGTGTTTGGTATGCGGGTGTAAGAGGCTTTAGGCTGAAAGGTATCTAAAATCAATTGTTTGGAACATTCTTTTTGGACTCACGCTTCCTTCATCCCTGAATCTCAATTCTAAGTAGTCTCCTAGGTTTTGACTATCTATATCTGTAAAATATATTTTTCAAGTTTTCAAGAAATTCCCAGCCACATAATGAATGTAATTGCTCGTGTGTTTTTATTTTTTATTTAGAAATAATATATTTGAACTCAATCAATTTATGTAAAATGTATATTTTTAAAATAACAAGTAATTTTCTTTTTCTTTATTTACTTTCGAAATCCTAATACAAACCTATTTAAAAATCAAACGGGCAGAAATGGACTTTTAGCGTAACTCGTGAACCACCTAAAATGTGTTAACGGCCCACGATTTTTTAAGCCCATCTAGATACAACAGTAAGGCCACTCTTTAACTTGGTGTGCAAGTTCTCTTAATTCCTTTTAAAAAATTAATTCTGGCCTTTTAGGTATTATCTATCTAGTAACTATATATGGACGGGTTTATTCTTTACCTAATTACATTTCAATTTTCTTAATGACTTTTTCATTCGTAAACATATATGATATCTCACTATAATAGTGGATCTTTTGGTCCTTAACCTGCTAAGAGTAAAATATGCATTACGATACGTGATAATAATGTTACAAAGTTATATAATTTAGTATATGTTTGGTACACAAGATTGTTGAGAGATTGTGCTTATTTTTTCAGAAAATAAGCTACTTAAAAGATAATCCTTGTTTGGCAGACATGACTTATAAGAGATTCTAAAAAAAATAATCTTCCATAATCTCTTAAAACCAAAGGTTACTTCATGTAGCTTATAAAAATAATCTCTTTTTTTAATCTCCAGCACCATCTCCAGCACCAGCACCAGTTCCAGCAACAGTTACTTTCGCTTAGTCTTTTTAACACAGAAATGCATAGATGGTAACTTCCAACTCATAACCACCTATTTTTGCATTATATTTGATAATTTAATGGTGATAAAAACAAAGAAACAATAACCCACAAATAAAACGAGATAATTTAGTTAATAAACTTACCAAATTGCCGTAATCTTCTCATCACAATTAGATAACTATGAATTTAAAGCCAATGATTTAAATAACAAATTAGTAAATTCACTTTTTAGTAATAATCATTCAACCTCATTATCATTCTCAAAAAACATAGTAATACAAAAAGCCCACAAACATACAAACATTTCATATCTTACAAATCACATATATAAATTATATAACAAAGTATTAACTCTTTCATATTCCATTAAAAAGCTTTATACCCCATTTCTGCAAATTCTGCCATGTCACTGTCTTTGGTAAGTTATTATTTTTTCATCATATTTTTTATTCATGAATATGTTTTTGCAATGTTTGTTAAGATGACTCACATGATAAAAAACATGACCACATGACTGTTTTATCATCAAATGTGTAACTTTTTTAAGAATAATACTAGGGGTTCTTTTTTGTTTTTTAGATTTAATTAATAATGTTTTTGCTTCACTTTAGTTATTATATTATAGCCCTATACGACAGATCTGTCTTGTGTCATGTTTTTTTGCTTGAACATATATAAATCCTACGTAAAAAAACATCCATTTATTAGTTACATTGTTTGTTCTAATTGATAAATGGATATAAAACCTTGTTCTTAACCTATGATAGCATGTCCTGTTGTCGAACGCGCGAGGGAGTCCACAAGTGAGGTCTAGACATTGCGACGTTTTTCTTTTGTATGATGATGGCCGTGAGACTGGTTGGTGGGACGGAATTTGACCATCATTTCAAAAATACTATACGAACATGATAATGCTAGATAACTTATATACAAAAGCTTAAGAATTTATTGTGTTGGCCAGTTAAAATTCATTGAGAGATGTGTATATTGTGTCATATGACATTCTTAAGTACCAACATAGATTTAATATGTTTAGAGTGTCAAAACAGATTTGGTGTAGACCTGCAAATAGTACCCGCCCAGTTTTCAATTTGGAGGCTATACCTTGTATTTTGGATGCTCATAAAATGATGAATTGGTTTGGGTCTGCTAGTCTTGAATGTTTGCGTTTTTTGAAATAATCAAATAAGTAGATTAATAAGCAACTCCTAACATGATTATTCGAAACTGCTTATTCGCTTCTTAGACAATCAGCTAATTAAGCAGATTGCATAAACAATCCCGAACACCCCTTACCACTTTCCCTCGTTGTTTTTCTTGTTTAAATCTGATTGCGTTGTTTTGTTGCAATTGTTAGATCTTAAATCTGTTTAATATCATTGTCATGGAGGAAGATTGCTGTATTTTTGTTTTCTGTATCCTACAATGTGAAATATAAAAATTTTGGTCCAAACGGAAAGTATGTACTCTATAAACGTGACAATGTTCTTTATGACTTTTGGTATGAATTTAAGGCAGTTCTGCACTTGTTTGTTATTGGTCTTGTATATCACATCTTTTTTCTTCGTTGATTTACAATCATGTTTAGGCCATTAGTTAAATTTGGGGTCATAATAAATAGAAATGTTATCATCTTTGATTTGAGTTTGTTTTATTCTTTTTGTGTGTTTAGTAAAGGACCAGGGTCGCTGACATATTAGGAGAATTTTAAAGCAGTGGTGTTGAACTGGGCTATGACAGCGTGTTCTTCTACAGAAAACAAAAGCTCGGTTCCAATCAAAGACAATATGCAGTATTATCTATATCCAACTCCTGTCTGCCGGTATGAAGATGTTATAGCCAATCCTAAATTCTTCATGGATACTCTTGGGAAATTCCATGCTGCAATGGGGACTAAATTTAAGTAAGCTTGTACCATTATAACCCTTAAATAAAGCGTAATAGTTATGTCAAGTTGATGTTGTACACTATACATGACATACAATACGATGCGCCATAATGCTAGTGGAATTGTCAGGGATAATTATTTTTATTTCTGTCTTTGTGAAGTAAGGTTGTTGAAAACGATAGTGTTTGGATTTGAGTTTTGGAACTGAATAGCTGCATCAATAAGTTTTTAGTGTTCGAGACTCTTACTCTCATTATATGGTCACTTTATCTGTTACTTTCTTGAATAAACAGTTTTTTTACACACTCAAATATGCAGTTACCTTATTATTACAAATTCAAACAGCAATAGCACATCCAAACACTAAATTCAACAACCAGTTTCATTACTATTGTTATCGCAATGAATCAATGATCATTGAATATCCTTCAAAAATGCAGATGCATATACCCTCTTAGATTTTATATGCTTTATGAGTTACTCAAGTAAGGTCGTTCCTAGATTCCCCAGTTCCATGATTGATTTTTTCTACTGCATTGTTTGTTGCAGGATTCCTATTGTTGGTGGCAGGGATCTAGACTTGCATCGCCTATTTATGGAGGTCACTTCTCGTGGAGGCATTAGAAAGGTACTTTTTTTTTTCTTGCTATTATATTTCGTAAACTTTTATTTTATTTTATTTTATTTTATTTATTTTTTTGGGTAAAAGGGATTTTTCACCCTGGTAAAATCCCTATTTCATAAACTTTTTATTTTCATGGAAAACGAATTTTCATCAACTGTTTCCTTATCCTGATCAAACTGAAGGTTCTTGAAGAAAAGAAATGGAGGGATGTGACGAATTGTTTCAGCTTTCCACCCTCGGCAACAAATGCTTCCTTTATCTTGCGGAAGTATTATATGTCACTGATTCACCACTTTGAACAAGTTTATTATTTTAAGGCGAAAGCATGGACTCCTTTTCCTTCTGGTGTGTATACCTGCATATAAGCTCCATCAGTAATTTATTATTTTACGTATCCTTTTCTTTCTGGTGTGTATACCTGCATATAAGCTCCATCAGTAATTTATTATTTTACGTATTTAAACATGTCATTCTCTTCAGATACTTGGCAGAGTACACAAACAACACCCACTTTAACATCTGGAATGAGTACAGCATTGCTTCCATCACCTGAAGTTCAAGTGAATCCTCTGAAACAGCTGATGGCTAGATCAGAAGAAATTCAACCGCCGTCAGTGAAGAGACAGAGGACAATAACAGAACAAGAGTCATTACCTGAAGGTTGCTATCATGATCGATCTCTTATACATTCTTAATGTCAGTCGTTAAGTGGGTATTTGTAATTAAGTTTTTTGAGTAATCAGACTCAGATGGTAATCGGTAATAAAATGGGTTGAGGGTGCTGTTTGAGTGCATCAAGTGTTAAAGAATTTAGTGCATAAAATGAACAAAGGAGACATAGATTGTGAGATGGGAGTTAAAATAATGGCGTTAGGTAATTTTAATTTATCTATCAAACCGAGTATCCAAAATTGTTTTTTCAACCTCCTAAATAATCATATAAACAGCTGCATATTCTGTTTTTCAGAATGTTAAAAACAAATATGAGAATTAGGAGGATAAGTTTATCCAGTCGAAAACACAAATCCAATGACCCCCTTAAACCATTTGTTTTTGCTTGGAACTTTTTATTTTTTTGTTAATTTGAATGTTTTACAAGACTCAAAACTGTTGAGTGCAACATTGCAGGTTCTACAGAATCACCAATAGGCTTACCTGTGTCTGGTGTAATTGATGGAAAATTCGAAAGTGGGTATCTTTGTACTGTGAGAATAGGTGGAGAGCAGCTACATGGCGTTCTTTATCAGACTATGCAAACCCCATCATATGATATACCAAAACACGAGGGTGTAGTAACTCAGGGATCAACCATCATTAGGCATAGGCGTAGACGTAGGAAGAAATCTGAGATTAAAAAGAGGGATCCCGCTCATCCAAAACCTAACCGAAGTGGGTATAATTTCTTTTTCGCTGAGGAGCATGCCAGGCTAAAATTACTTCACACGGGCAAGGATAGAGCCATCAGTAGGCTGATCGGCGAAGAGTGGAACAAACTAACAGAGTCTGAAAAAGCGGTGAGTAGCGGGTCAGATTGGGCGAGCCGGCTAGGTTGGGAATCGGGTCAAAACATCTTTTTGGTAGCACGCTTGGTTGACCAAATAACTTTATGCATTTCGTACAAGTATTAATAAATATTATGTGTGTCAACTATTCTACTAATGATAAAGGATTTTTTTTTTTTTTTTTTTTTTAATAAAATGATCTAGGAGGTTTGATCTACTATAAATACTTTGGGCAAGTTTTGACCCGTTTAACTTATCCAACCCATTTGAATCGTTTTCATTTCAGCTATATTGTTTTTGTTACCCATTTGGCCAGTTATAGATAAAACATTAACCAAGTTGACCCATTCAAGTAAATGGGTTGAAATTGCTACTTCTAGTGGTGAGCCTGCAGCATAAAAGTAGCTAAATTCCATTCTTTTTTATGTGTTAACATGTGATGGATTGTTTGATGCTTCAGGTTTACCAGGAAAAAGCGGTTAAAGATAAGGAAAGGTACAAAAGCGAAATGGAGCATTATAGAGAGGGTATCAAGAGAGAGCAAGTTTTAACCAATGCAGTGCCTTTGCAACAACAATATTATACAGCAGACACAAATATGTTGGTTGAAAATATTCATGGAAACTCTCATGAACCCGAGCCGAATTCTGGTTCCAGCGAGGATGACAATAGCAGCTTTGAAGGCGAAGAGATAACTACAGCTAAGGAGCACTTAAATCTTGAAATGGGAGCTGAAAATTTTGACATAAAAATGAAGCCAAAGGAGGAGCTGAACATATTATCGTTCAATATTGAAGATAATGGGAAATCGGTATTTCTTGGTGGACCTATTCAGCAAAAATCAATGCCAGGCCAAGAGCATGAACCATTAATCACGGAACATGAATCGGCATGTTTCCAAGATAACGAGTCAAAGCAAGATGGAAAGATTCCTGATGCTGAACTAATAATTCCTGATATTAATGGCGTAAACACAACAAAATTAGTTGACAACGAAGAGCAAGATTTGGTGAATTTTGATGGATTGGTCGAAAACAGGCCATTGGTTACTAGTGAAGAAAATGTCGAGAAAAATGCAAAAGACGCTCAACCACCATATTTCCTGGGTGGTATGGAACATTAAACAACTACGCAAAGGTAAAAGATCTGTTCTTGATCTAGACCCAATTTTGACATAAGAGAAATAGTAGTTCAAGATTTTATTTTATTTTTAATTTTTTTATTTTATTTTGTCACACGTTGCTTTTAAAGTTTAAGTATGTTTTATGTTTGCATTGGTAAGATTAATATGTTGGTAGACATAGTGTTTATTTACTACCAAATGGAGTTATTTTTTTTATTTTTATTTTTTTGTGTGAAGCTATTCAGAATGATATGTTCTGTAGTGACATGTAAAACAAAATATACAACAATAGGCACTAGGTATATGCATTATATGTGGAAGCAATATAATTGAATGGTTATAGAAAGTTATAACTCATATATCAAGAGTGATGTCCACTCCTAATGTGGGTCCAAATGCTTGCACAAGCAGATGCTTAAATGTAGAAGGTCCATAAGAAAATCCTAAAGTTGAAAGTGACTACCACAATTAAGAATCACATATAAAATTGAATATAAAGTCAAACACTCACAATAAATATTTTAAGTTTTAACACTTAAAACCTACTAAAAACAAAAACTGGAATCAAATTTAAGAAATATAAAGTAACAAAATGCAACATTTTTGGAATAGAAGTTGAAAAATGTTGCACCTTCTAATAAAAGAAAGAAAAAGGCAGTTTTAAGTTGTGCTATAAGGAGGAAAAACATCATATCTAGTCAGGAATCAGACACAAGAATAGCATCCCAGATCATATCCATGTCTAAAGATGGCATTCGACTTAACTGAACCCCTTCCACGACATCTGATTCCCCTGCTTCTACCGGTTTCTTGCTTTTTTCATTTTCTAGTTCATAATCCGTATGGTTTTCAATCGTTGATAGAGTAATTTCTGTGGATGGTGGTGATAGTTGATCATTAACCTTCTTATTAGATGATATAGTTTGCAACTTTGCTTCAAGAAGAGCAGCAGTATGACCATTTATTGAATTAGCTTTTAGTTCATTCTTCAAATTCGGGAAGTTTAAGTGTGCATAATCGCCCCTTAACAAATAAGCAGCTGTATCATATGCAAAAGCAGCTTCTTCTGCTGTTTCAAAAGTTCCAAGCCAAACCCGTGTTCTGTTTCTTGGTAATCTGATTTCTGCTACCCATTTTCCCCAATGCCTCTGCCTTACTCCTCTAAACAGCTTCCC
>LBNU01025974.1:109755-144122 GCA_014162995.1 Artemisia annua
GAAGTGGGTATTCAAGAACAAGACTGATGAAAATGGCACAGTCATTAAGAACAAGGCAAGGCTAGTTGCAAAAGGTTACAACCAACAGGAAGGCATTGATTATGAAGAAACATTTGCCCCTGTTGCCAGAATGGAAGCTATCAGAATCTTCCTAGCCTATGCCACATACATGAACTTCAAAGTATATCAAATGGATGTCAAAAGTGCATTCCTGAATGGTAAACTTAAAGAGGAAGTTTATGTTCAACAACCCCATGGATTTGAAAGCCATGAGTTCCCAAACCATGTTTGCAAGCTTGACAAAGCCCTTTATGGACTGAAGCAAGCTCCAAGGGCATGGTATGAAACTCTATCAGCCTTCCTGATCCAAAACAAGTTTGTCAGAGGAAAGATTGATAACACCTTGTTCATATATAGAACAAAGGAAGATGTTATTTTAGTCCAAGTGTATGTGGATGATATCATTTTTGGCTCAACAAGTTATAAACTATGTAAACAGTTTGAGAAACTTATGACAAAGCAATTTGAAATGAGCATGATGGGAGAACTCACATATTTTCTTGGACTTCAAATCAGACAGACTGATTCAGGAATCTCCATCAGTCAAGAAAAGTACATCACTAACACACTGAAGAAATATGACCACCCTATCTTCGTTTGCTTTCTTCAACTATACTTTTAGGCGTCTCTTTTGTTTCATCTTGGTATTCATGTTTATTTACCTAGAACTAACGTACATTTTTGCTTCAGGAGTGATATCTGGAGCTCTTCTATACATCCGTGATGATTTCGAGGCAGTTGATAAAAGTAGTTTTTTACAGGTACAAGATCTGTTACCAACTAATCGACCACTACCTTCAAACTGTACTAAAATGAATAATCTGACCAGTCGTAGCTCTTAAAATGTTATATATATACAGGAGACAATTGTCAGCATGGCTTTAGTTGGTGCAATGATAGGGGCTGCTGCTGGCGGGGTGATAAATGATGCATATGGGCGTAAGAAGGCTACTCTTCTTGCTGATGTGATTTTTGCATTGGGATCATTTGTCATGGCAGCTGCATGGAATCCATATGTTATTATATTTGGCCGCCTCTTGGTTGGGCTTGGTGTCGGTGTAGCATCAGTTACTGCTCCGATGTATATTGCAGAAGCAGCCCCATCAGAAATACGTGGAGGTCTTGTAAGCACCAACGTGCTCATGATAACCAGTGGACAATTTCTTTCTTACCTAGTCAATCTTGTTTTTACCGAGGTCTGTTTTTTTGTTTGCCTTTTATCATTAAATTATCCCCGCCATAGTGCGCTTTTTTTTAATTGATCTAGCATAAGATAATTTAGCATCACTCTTTAGTCTTAAGTTGCAACTTGATACAATAGATGTTTCCCCATACTTACAAATTAAAAGATTACTGCAAGATATATTTATCCTCATGCCTTTTAAAGACAAGATATTGGTGAAAGAAATGACTATATAAAACGGATAAATTTGGACTCAACATAAATGTTATGCTCAAACAAGGCTTTTAACCATGAAGTAGAACACATAAAGACTCTGGAAAGTGGAAAATTTATATTGCGAATGGTGGCTTGTCAAAATGGGACAACGTATTGTTGATTTTAACTCTTTAAGTGAACTTTTTGTTCACTTGTTAAATTTTTTCGTATCTGTTGAGCGTCGTCTTTTCGATTTCAGTACATATTAGTAATTAGTTAATGTGTACTCTGCATTAAGGTTTTTGATCATGCAGCAACAACAAGGCAACTTCAAGGTTGAACTGGAGCTTGCATAATAAGTTCTCTCACGGAGTATAACTCTTTTATCTCCTGCTTAATGCCATTGATATAATTTGTCATTAATTCATTACTTATAATTGTTATTGGAATAGCTTTTAGAATTTGTTTAATTACATGAGTTTGTTATTCAATTTTCATTGGTTTAACGACTGGAGGGCAATCTGCAGGGAACACTAAGTTTCGGCTTGGCCTGTTAGATGGTCATTCAATTGTCTATAACCATAAAGCCGTGCGATGTAACTAACGGCATACCCCATTGTGGAGGTGGTTCTTCATGCATTTGTCAACTTCTAATTTTTGCTTTCGTATATAATATTTTTTTTCCTGCTAATGATAATTGATAAGTTGGTGGTGAAATTGGTAATAAACGGATATTAATTGGACATGCAATTGGTGGTGAAAAAATTTACAAGTTAGGTAGTAATTGATGTTAACAACAGACTCCGAAAAATAAACATTGTACATCTATGCTAGGCTTTGTGACTACTGACTCCGTACCAATGATATACACTAGAAGGTGCAAGGAAGAAAAACAAATTGTAACCCACAGAAAATGTTTAACACTATATATAGCGTTTCTTGGATATTATTCTAACATATGCCGTTAAACAGGTTCCCGGGACATGGCGATGGATGCTTGGAGTAGCTGCTGTGCCTGCTATTATCCAGTTTTTCTTGATGTTGTTTCTTCCCGAGTCTCCACGTTGGCTTTACATGAAGAAAAGCAAAACAGACGCGATTGTTGTCCTCTCAAAGATTTATGATCCTTATCGCTTAGAAGAGGAACTTGACCAACTTTCTGCTGCTTTAGAGGAAGAACACCATCGCAAGAATGCAATTAGTTACTGGGACGTTTTTAGAATCAAAGAAATTAGACTTGCATTTATCGCCGGAGCTGGTCTTCAGGTAATAAAATGCTATAGGTGGCTAAATGGGCGGGTCTGTCAAAACTGGTTCCATAAAAAATTTTTGTTTAGAACTTATATATATTTTGATAAATGTAGTGTCAGATATAATTACAAAAGCTGTATTATTTCAGTTACTTTGAGGAGCTTTTGTTCATTTTTAGTACATGTAGGCGACTTTTGATCCATCTTCAAAATATAATGCAAAGTAAACTGATTGCCTAATGTTTTCATTGATACGCAGGCATTCCAACAATTCACAGGCATCAACACCGTCATGTACTACAGTCCTACCATAGTTCAAATGGCCGGTTTCACTTCAAACCAATTAGCCCTTCTACTGTCTCTCATAGTCGCATTAATGAATGCAGCCGGCACAATCGTCGGAATCTACCTCATAGACCATTTCGGCCGTCGAAAGTTAGCTCTCAGCAGCCTTACAGGTGTCTTTCTATCCTTGATCCTTCTCTCGGTTGCATTTTACCTTGAATCAATTGGGACTGCCAGCATAGGGTGGTTAGCTGTTCTGGGGTTAACTCTTTATATTGCCTTTTTCGCCCCTGGAATGGGACCCGTTCCATGGACTGTTAACTCGGAAATATATCCTGAATCGTATAGAGGGATATGTGGAGGAATGTCGGCTACAGTTCTTTGGGTGTCAAATTTGATTGTGTCTCAAAGTTTTCTTTCAATTGCTGAAGCTGTTGGGACTTCTTTGACGTTTTTAATACTGGCTGTGATTGCTGTTCTTGCGTTTGGTTTTGTGTTTGTATTTGTACCCGAGACCAAAGGGTTGACTTTTGAGGAAGTTGAGAAAATATGGAAGGAGAGAGCTTATGGGAGTAGTTCTCGTTTGGAACCTCTTATCGAAAATGGGGACGAGTCCTAGTTCAAAAAGAAATAGCAGCTACATTTTACGGTTATGTATATGTTTGGTTGGGATTTTAGTAGTTTATTATCGGCTTATTTTGTGCATGCTTCGGCATGTTGGATGAAAAAACAAAGGTAGATGGTTAAAATCCCAACCAAACATATACATAACCAAACGAGAACAAAAGACTATATAAATGTAATTCTAAATATAATGAATTTATATGTAAGTATGTAACACTAGTCATTATGGGATGTGGTCTACCACCACCTTTTTCATCTTTCACGCACCAAAGTCATAGCACCCATCCGGCTATCTTCAACCGGACGTCATCACTAGATTTTTGCATCGATTTGATGGTTTGCACCACCGAACAATTTCTCATGTTTTTTTTGTGTATTATGGGTTATGTATGTATCAAGCGAGTATTTTTATAATTTTTGTTTAATGGTAATTAGATCATCAATTTAATGTTGAGACAGACAGTGTCTTGAATAATGATGAAAATGATGGTTTGATATCATAAAACCTCATCCACGAGCTCTTATAAAAAGCAAAATTTACACTTAAATTTGACAAAATTGCACCGTTCGTCCCTAAAGTTGCACGTTTTTGCGCGTATCGTCCTTTATCTTTTTTTTTTGCATTTTCGTCCCTGAACTCTCCAAATTTCGCGCGGTTGGTCCCTAAACTTTTTATTGGCTAACCATTGTCATTTTGCTAGTTACACACCTTGTGAAGTTACCAAAATGCCCTTTTTTTCTCTTAATTTACGAACAACATTTATCAACACACAAACAGCTGCAATAACTTAATGTGTCTTATAATAAGCACCTCTTAGTGTTTGGATAAGCTTATATTAAAAAAGATTAGCTAATGAAGCAAATCCAAACTGCGTATTTTGATATAGTTGTTTAATAAACATATCCAAACTGCCCCTAACAATTCAATCACTCAGGACCTAAGTCAACTTAAGAAACTGAGTTCAACAAACAAAACTATTAGAATATGAATCATACATGAGACATTTCATGATGAAAAGGAATATCCTGATCAGGTGGAGCTTCATTTGCGGTATAAACACGACCGATAACTTTAGTCCTTGAGCCTGCACCACCCACGCCGTAGCTAAAATCTTCATAACCAGACGACTCAACAACATCATTAAAATCACTGGCAGAGGAGACACTGAATCCTCTGAAGAGAACAGCACTAGACCGATGAAGCAAACTATCTAGCCATGATCTATTAGCTTTTATTGCTTCTGTTAGTTCAACAGTTTTCGTAAGTTTAAGGTTTGGTGTGAGAACCACCGGGAACATGACTCCATCCTTAGTGTTGTGATGTGGTATCTTAAAGTACAACATTTGAAATGAAATTACAACTGAATTTAAATGCTTGGAACAGAGCATATTGCATAAGATGGTGTTTGTATAAGATTAATGTTGCTTGAAGCAAAAATGACCACTTCTAGTGNAGTGAGAACCACCGGGAACATGACTCCATCCTTAGTGTTGTGCTGTGGTATCTTAAAGTACAACATTTGAAATGAAAATTACAACTGAATTTAAATGCTTGGAACAGAGCATATTGCATAAGATGGTGTTTGTATAAGATTAATGTTGCTTGAAGCAAAAATGACCACTTCTAATGATCGCTTATTAAAACTGCTTCATGATATAAATGTGTACTAGGTTTACTTCGCATGCAAAAGACGACAAACCCTCAGGAATACGAGGTTATAGTATCATCCAATCTTAGGGCAGAACAGATCCATATAGAACATCAATGTCGACCAGTACTAATATTTTAAGTAGCAGTACCTTGAATCAACGGAGCAGTACTAACCATAATTACGAACAGTACAAAATTTTCAACCTGATAATGAACAACCGCCTCCTCTATAACTTCTACGAATCTTTCATCCATTGATTATGTTGAATACCCAGTAGACTTATTCAATTCGTAGCCCTACTTGTTACAATGCAATACATTACTGATATCCTACTTTGTATACTTTTCATGACTTCGGGCATTACTAAACCTTAGAATTAGTGTAACCTTACCGTAACAGGGAAAGACTTTATCTCACTCTCACATTTGTTCGTGCTTGTGACTATGTTATGAATATACTATTACATAAACTTAATCATAGTTACATATGCTATATCGAACTTGTCGTCGTAAGAACACACTATGTCACCCCCAACAAATCATGTATTTTCCTGATATATAAGTATCATTGTGTTTTTTAATTGGGTGTGTTTGTTAAATGTGTTTGTAAATTAAGATAAAAAGAAATGGCATTTTAGTAACTTCACAAGGTGTGTAACTAGCAAAATGACAATGGTTAGCCAAAAAAAAAAAGTTTAGGGACCAACCGCACGAAATTTGGAGAGCTCAGGGACGAAAGTGCAAAAAAAAAAAAAAGATAAAGGACGATACGCGCAAAAACGTGCAACTTTAGGGTCGAACGGTGCAATTTTGTCCTTAAATTTTCTTGCTTGGCCAAAATATGTACACCTGTCAAATGACAACACATGTGGGACCTGATATTTTGTAGTACCGTGTACCAATTATCTAGGACATCAATCCGCAAGTAGGCGCATGGATTTCTTGAAGGATAATTGAACGGTTAAAAAGGTGAGTGAAATATTAACATAAGTTATAGCGCGTGGAACAAATTATTTGTACTAGATTGACAAATACCAAAAGTTTTGTAAAAGGGATTGATTCGCACACGATATGTGACCTTGAAATCTAGACCTATGTGACCTTGAAATCTAGACTAGGATAAAGTGATAGACTAATGTTATCGAATTGATATTTACACCATATTTTTTGATGCAAACACCACATTTATGCATTTATCATGTTGTAACTTGTGCATTATGATGTGATATTGTGGTGAAAGAATCAAATAGTGTATTATAAGTATCACCTCTCATAATTTTAATTTCGGTCACTTTTGATATCTTAGTTTTTTCTCTCTAACACCGTTATTTTCGTAGTAAAATGACAACAGCCATAGCAAAAAACGTACTCTAAAAAAATACAAAAAAAACCCACACACACAAACACTTTTATTTTATCGGTCGCCTGACTGACCACTGTATGCAATTCGAAATTGGGGGTCGGTAAGGGTTAGGCTAATAGGGGACCCGGTCGGATGTTCAGTCGGTTGGGTCATTGGGGACGTCATTAGCGTTAGTTTTACATTCTACAAGCACTTTTGTGATTTACACATTAGGGATCTAGCGAGAAAAACAATTCAAAATGAGAAGAATGAGAAATAATTTTAAGCACATATTTGAGTTACATCGACTTTAATTAGATGCATCTCTCATTTAGATGCACCCCAATTAGTTTCAAAAATAATTTTGAAGTAAAAATGATGTAAAATAGTATTAGCAATAAATTTGACTTGTAGAGATGAAAAATACCTAAGATTTAGCTAATTTGATGAAATATATATACAATATATGTGTATACGTCTAAGTTTTAGATCGAACATATATTATGTATATGCATCTAATAGTATATGCAAAGTAGTACTAACCAATCGCAAATAGTTGACTAATAAAAATCACAAAATTATAGGAACTAATATTATGTACCAAGGGACACCGATTCATGCGCCAACTCATGAAATGGTTGATAGGAACTAATATTATGCAACAAAACATATGGAAACCTGAGTTCTTTTAGGAAAGGGCCATTCTTGCGCCAACTTATGAAATGGTTGATAGGATTAATGACCGGATGTTGGATTTACTTGAAGGAGACGAGACGCTATACGAATCATCAGATTCTGTTGCTTTGGACGATGCAGATACCAATTTTGATGACTCTATATACACGACAGATTTCCTTAACGGTTTAAGGATGTCCGGTCTTCCCCATCATGCAATAAAGCTAAAGACTGGTACTCCCGTAATGTTAATGCGAAACATTGATCAAAAAGCAGGATTATGCAATGAAACAAGGCTTCAAGTACTACGTTTGGGAGTCAATGTTATTGAAGCAAAGATCATATATGGTGGCAACATTGGTAAGATTTGCGCTATTCCACGTATGATTATTAGCCCTTCAGAGACTAAGATGCCGTTCAAATTGAATAGAAGGCAGTTTCCAATTCAAGTTTGTTTTGGTATAACGATTAATAAAAACCAAGGACAGACATTGTCATAGGTTGGTTTGTTTTTGCCAAAGCCTGTATTCTCACACGGTCAACTGTATGTGGCTATGTCAAGAGTAAAGAGCAAGCTAGGATTAAAGGTTCTATGTTTAGATAAAGACGACAACTATTGCAACTAAACTTCAAATGTCGTTTATAAATAAGTCTTATGTCGGATTTGAATAAGCATTATTGTTTTGTACATTCAATATGTGCATTGTTACTTATAAAACCGACATGTTCTTTAAACAAATTTTTACTTTTTATTATGTTTTGCGGTTATCAATGTTTATTTTTTTCCTCTTAATATTATCTATATTATTGTGAAGCGAACCCATCCATTGGGCGGGTTATGAAGCTAGTATTATGTATATATGCATCTAATAAGTACTAGCAGGGTACCCATGCGTTGCGGCGGCGGGTACCCTGAAATAAAATTTTCCGGTGAATCATGTATTTTAGTTTATTATGTTCTTTTTGACAATAAATTTACGGATATCAAAAATTTCGTTTAGCTCGTGTCCGTTTGGGCTCGAGCCCGTTTGACCCGTGCCCGTTCGGGCTCGAGCCCATTTGGCCCATTGCCCGTTCAGGCTTGATATTTGTATAATTAGTGCTTTATTATTTGTATTAGTGACATTTAATGCATGAATTGTGTTTAAGTTGGTTGTACAATATGTTTGATAATTTGTATTTTTTTATGTAAAGAGTGTTTTAATAAGTGCATTAATTATATTTATTGATCAGTTAATTAATTGTATTTAATGTACATAATGATTTATTTATTGTATTTAATGTTAGTATTAATTGTATGTTAGAATTAAATATGAGGGGAATTTCTATAAGTAGCATTGGTTGTTGTACTTATAGCTTTAGAAGTTGTATTGCTTAATTTTAAATATTTCTATTAATAGTAGGCTTTCCTCCATTATAAGATAGTTAGATATGCAAAGTAGTACTCCCTCCGTCCCAATTTTATTTTCCACGTTTCTTTTTCGGGATGTCCCAATTTAATTGTCCACTACTAAAAATAGATAGGGAAGTTTAACCAAGTTTACTATATTACCCTTGTTTAAAATTATTATTACATACCTTAAAGAAGACTTTAATTAATTACCTAAGGGCAAAATTGTCATTCTGTCAAAAAGTAAGAAAGAGAAAGCTGTAATAAATGTATTTTTCTTAAACTGTGTGTTTTTTGTCGGGGGACAATAATTTTGGGACGAAGAGAGTACTAACCAATCGCAAATAGTTGACTAATAAAAATTCATAATTTTATAATTGTTGATGAAAAAAATATGTCAAATGTATATGATTTTCGCTTATGTTTAACAAGCCACGGAGTACTATTTTCTGGCTTATTTTAGAAAAAGTTTGATATAAAGAACCTCTCTTTTATAGCTTGTGCCTTTATGTTTTGGGTTTTTATTTATTTATTTATTTTTTTTTATTTTGTTAATTTTGTTTATATTCTAAAGCTGTAAAACAAAAAGTGCGAAATAAAAAATATAAAGTTTAACAAATCAAAAATATTAAACTTACAAAAAATTATTCTCTCCGTTTCAATATAATTGTCTATATTTTCTTTTTCAGATGTCTAAAAAATTGTCCACTTTTTCATTTTAAGTAAATAATATTTTATTTGAGTGGCTGAAATTTATAATGGCCTCACTTTTATTAACTTTTATTAATTTATGATTCTTATCTCTTGACAATAATTTTAGTGTTTTAAAAAAAAAAGAAAAAAAAAAACATGTTTTTGTACTTTTTCTTTATTCCAATTTTCTTGTGGCCATAACACAACCCTTTTCTTAACTACTTACGCGTGTCCTTTATACATCACTTTCACCAACTCCCTTCATTTCATCAACACCCATATAAAAATCTTGATCAATTGAACAAAAAAGACCCCATTTTTATCTTGGTTTTGCATATGCACACCAAGTGTTTGATCATATGCTTGAGATAACTTTTTGGTGTTAAATTTGGAAAAAAAAAGTTGGGTTTTTGTGGGTTTTGGAAAAGATGACTATTGATAATAGTTTGGAAGGGAGTTCAGGGTTTATAGATGCTGGTGTGGATGATAGGAAGGTTACTTATTTTAGTAATGGTTATGTTTTGGGTTTGACTGTTATTGCTGGTATTGGTGGTCTTCTTTTTGGCTATGATACTGGTAATTTGATCTTTGTTTTTGTACTCTAGTTATTTTGATGTACTTTTTTGCTAATGACTTGGGTTTGGTTTGTAGTTTGCTTGANGTAAAAGGGACCAACAATCATCACTAGATTTTTGCACCGATTTGATGATTTGCACCACCGGACAATTTCCCATGTTTTTTTGTGTGTATTATGGGTTTTGTATGTATCAAGTGAGGGCATGCTTGGTAAGGGGTTATGAGGGATGGGGAATGGGAAAGATAATGAAAAATGTTACTTGGTAGAGTATAATGCAATGACTCATTACCCAATAGTGGGTAATGGGCCATTACCCAATAAATTGAGAGGAATGCTCTCCTTACCTTTTCTATTTCCTTAACATTCTCTTTGCATTTCCTTTCCCTATTCCCTATTTTGAACCAAGTGCACACTGAGTATTTTTATAATTTTTGTTTAATGGTAATTAGATTATCAATTTAATGTTGAGATAGACATTGTCTTGAATAATGATGAAAATGATGGTTTGATGATCATAAAACCTCATCCACGAGCTCTTATAAAAAGCAAAATTTACACTTAAATTTTCTTGCTTGGCCAAAACATGTCCACCTGTCAAATGACAACACATGTGGACCCGAAATGTTATAGTATCGTGTACGAATTATCTAGGACATCAATCCGCAAGTAGGCGCGTGCATTTCTTGAAGGATAATTGAACGGTTAAAAAGGGGAGTGAGATATTAACATAAGTTATAGCGCGTGGAATATACGTAGTATTATTTTATTTTTTTTGAACGGCGAAATTTTATAACCTAACAAGGTGCTAGAACAAACATTACAAAGAATATATACGTAGTATTATTTGTACTAGATTGACATGTACCAAAAGTTTTGTAAAAGACACGTGGATAATGTGACCATGAAATCTGGACTAGGATAAAGTGATAGACAAATGCTAATTGTCCACACTCTTGCAGTTCAGTTTTCTCTCTAATACCGTTATTTTTGTAGTAAAATAACAAAAACACAACAAAAAATATATCTTAAAAACATAAAAAAGCCCACATACGCAAACACTTTCATTATATCCGTCGCTTGACCGACCACTGTATGCAATTCGAAGGTGAGGGATTGGTAAGGGTTGGGCTAATTCAGGGACGCGGTTGGATATTCGGTCGGT
Organism: Artemisia annua; assembly: GCA_014162995.1. Lineage (NCBI taxonomy): Eukaryota > Viridiplantae > Streptophyta > Magnoliopsida > Asterales > Asteraceae > Artemisia > Artemisia annua. Next base: position 120,843 of record LBNU01025974.1, read on the forward strand.
TGGGTCTTTGTGGTTGCCATTAATTTTAGTCTTACATCCTGCAAACACTTTTATGATTTTGAAGATAGGTATTTAGCTAGAAAAAACTTTTAAATAAGAAGAATGAGAAATAATTTTAAATACATATTTGAGTTACATTGACTTTAATTAGATGCATCTCTCATTTAGATGCACCAAAATTAGTTTCGAAAATAAGTTTAAAGTAAAAATGATGCTAAATAGTATTAGCAATATATTATTTTGTTTATATTATAAAACTGTGAGACAAAAAGCGCGTAATAAAAAAAAAAAAAAAAAAAAAAAAAGTTTAACAAGTTAAAAATATTAAACTTACAACAAATTACAGGAAAAAAAACTGTGTTGTAGTGTTAAAATAAAATTAAAAAAAAAATGTTTTTGTACTTTTTCTTTACTCTAATTTTCTTGTGGCCACCCTTTCCTTAACTACTTACACGTCTCCTTTATACATCACTATCACCATTCAAACACATTAAAAAATTCAACTTCTCCACTTCTTCATCAACATTATCACATCTCCCTTGATTTCATCAACACCCATATAAAAATCTTGATCAGTTAACCAAAAAAGACCCCATTTTTATCTTGGTTTTGCATATGCACACAAAGTGTTTGATCATATGCTTGAGATAACTTTTTGGTGTTAAATTTGAAAAAAAAAAGTTGGGTTTTTGTGGGTTTTGGGAAAGATGACTATTGATAATAGTTTGGAAGGGAGTTCAGGGTTTATAGATGCTGGTGTGGATGATAGGAAGGTTACTTATTTTAGTAATGGTTATGTTTTGGGTTTGACTGTTATTGCTGGTATTGGTGGTCTTCTTTTTGGCTATGATACTGGTAATTTGATTTTGATATTTGTTTTTTGTACTGTAATTATTTTGATGTACTTTTTGCTAATGACTTGGGTTTGGTTTGTAGTTTGCTTGACAGTTTATGGTTTTTGTTAGGGAAAGTTGCCTAGAAATGGAGTTGAAGTTAAGTTTTTGACAAATTTAAGGATCCCAAATATCTAGTGTCTATGTTTGAAAAAAATGATTTTTCAGTCCTTATGATGATAAGCCAAAAAAAAAAAAAAAAAAAAAAAAAAAAAAAAAAAAAAAAAAAAAAAAAAAAAAAAAAAAAAAAAAAAAAAAAAAAAAAAAAAAAAAAAAAAAAAATCATACCCGTAGGGCGATGGTGGCAGATTTGAGATCTTTTTAGTTACTAAGCTCGGAAATTGTCCCGTCTTGTTAATATGTCTATTCAGTAATACTGTGAGAATTGTAACATGTTTCCGTATTTAGTTATCTGACAACAAAATGGAATTACTTTACAAGTTCATATGTTGGTTAAGGCGTTGATTTGGGGTAGTTTCTTGCTGTAGGGTATCTAGTCCAGACACTTGCTAGATCAAGAAGTAACCGAGATTTTACTATAGATTGCTAATTGGCTAAATAGGCTGTGGGTTACAAATTAAAGGTTCAGGGACAAATGGTAAGTTTCTGGTGGGGGTGAAAAGAATCGGGGTCGAGTTTTCTGAGTTTTTAAATTACATTAAATAACACCCAACTTACTCGTATTAAAAGTTTAAAACACTTTAATTGCTTAAAATAGCAAGATACGTAGACTGTTTTGCTGATACTAACAAGTTAGCCACTTACTACAAAAACCAACTAGTAAATACTAATAGTAAAATAATTACTTATTCATAGCAACATGAGCTAAAACTGATGCTACTATTGTCAAAAGTACTGTAATTGGTAGAACAAGTAAAGCACTGTAATTGGTAGAACAAGTAAAGTATCTTGCTATGGTTGATAACAGGAATACTGTAATTGGTAACAAAATGCAAGTAGGTTCCCCTTAATGATATTTTTTTTTAATAAGGTACTTTGATCGGTAGAACAAGTTAGCTATCTTGCTGTTTTAAGAAATTAACCCTACTACTACTCTTATAATCCATACTCTTTGACCCTATCTTCGTTTGCTTTCTTCAACTATACTTTTAGGCGTCTCTTTTGTTTCATCTTGGTATTCATCACATGTTTATTTACCTGGTACTAACGTACATTTTTGCTTCAGGAGTGATATCTGGAGCTCTTCTATACATCCGTGATGATTTCGAGGCAGTTGATAAAAGTAGTTTTTTACAGGTGCAAGATCTGTTACCAACTAATCGATCACTACCTTCAAACTGTACTAAAATGGATAATCTGACCAGCTGTAGCTCTTAAAATGTTATATATATACAGGAGACAATTGTCAGCATGGCTTTAGTTGGTGCGATGATAGGGGCTGCTGCTGGTGGGGTGATAAATGATGCATATGGCCGTAAGAAGGCTATTCTTCTTGCTGATGTGATTTTTGCATTAGGATCCTTTGTCATGGCTGCTGCATGGAATCCGTATGTTATTATATTTGGTCGCCTCTTGGTTGGGCTTGGTGTCGGTGTAGCATCGGTTACCGCTCCGATATATATTGCAGAAGCAGCCCCATCAGAAATACGTGGAGGTCTTGTAAGCACCAACGTGCTCATGATAACCAGTGGACAATTTCTTTCTTACCTAGTCAATCTTGCTTTTACCGAGGTCTGTTTTTTTGTTTGCTTTTTATCATTAAATTATCCCCGCCATAGCGCGCTGTTTTTTCCTTGATCTAGCATAAGATAATTTAGCATCATTGTTTAGTCTTAAGTTGCAACTTGATACAATAAATGTTTCCCCAATCCCCGTCCTTACAAATTAAAAGATTACTGCAAGATATATCTATCCTCATGCCATTTAAAGACAAGATATTGCCGAAAGAAATGACTATATAAAACGGATAAATTTGGACTCAACATAAATGTCTATACTAAAACAAGGCTTTTAACCATGAAGTAGAACACATAAATACAAAGTCTCAATTTTTTTCTGATAGAACACATAAAGACTCTGGAAAATGGTGAATCTGAATTGCGAACGATAGATTGTCAGAATGGGATGACATATTGCGCAGTTTTTGTTCACTTCTTTTTTCCATATCTGTTAAGCATCGTTCTTTCGATTTTAGTACACATTAGTTAATGTTTGATTATGCAGCAACAACAAGGCAAAATCAAGGTTGATCTGGAGCTTGCATAATAAGTTCTCGCACGGAGTATAACTCTTTTATCTCCTGCTTAATGCCATTGATATAATTTGTCATTAATTCATTACTTATAATTGTTATTGGAATAGCTTTTAGAATTTGTTTAATTACATGAGTTTGTTATTCAATTTTCATTGGTTTAACGACTGGAGGGCAATCTGCAGGGAACACTAAGTTTCGGCTTGGCCTGTTAGATGGTCATTCAATTGTCTATAACCATAAAGCCGTGCGATGTAACTAACGGCATACCCCATTGTGGAGGTGGTTCTTCATGCATTTTTCAACTTCCAATTTTTGCTTTCGTATATAATATTTTTTTTCATGCTAATGATAATTGATAAGTTGGTGGTGAAATTGGTAATAAACGGATATTAATTGGACATGCAATTGGTGGTGAAAAAATTTACAAGTTAGGTAGTAATTGATGTTAACAACAGACTCTGAAAAATAAACATTGTACAACTATGCCTAGGCTTTGTGACTACTGACTCCGTACCAATGATATACACTAGAAAGTGTTTAACACTATATATAGCGTTTCTTGGATATTATTCTAACATATGCCGTTAAACAGGTTCCCGGGACATGGCGATGGATGCTTGGAGTAGCTGCTGTGCCTGCTATTATCCAGTTTTTCTTGATGTTGTTTCTTCCCGAGTCTCCACGTTGGCTTTACATGAAGAAAAGCAAAACAGATAAAAGGTTAAAATGAATGTTGTGATTAGTGAGGTGGGGCGATTCACTGTCGGCTAGACTCTCTGGTGTAGTGTTGGGAATGCTTGTTGGAAGCTAGTCGTGTATCCAAAAAAATAAGAACGAAAGACGTAAAATTTTATCATGGAATGTAATACATAAATGAAATTCTATATGTACTGTTCTTGTGTATTCATGTGAGCATCTGAGCCGTATATGAGGGTGTGCGAGGTGTGCAATCGTACAGGGCCTCAAAATGTATACCTCGTATATTCGGAGCTTCAAAATCTACTTCCAAAGAAAATGTTAAATGATATATGCTTTTATGTTCTGTATATTTGTTAAAATTGAAGTTGGATCGTTAAAATACTACGTTTCTTTTTCAATAGCTGATATGATATATTTTTGATTGTTATATTCAGTTACGGATAATAAATTTTTGCACAGGTTCGGCGAAATTTAAGCTAAGGCACTGGTGAGCGTTTGTGTGTTCTTTAAGATGTTGATAGTGTCATTAGATACCTTTTGAAGTATATACTTTTTTTGTTGTGTATAATGTTTAAAGTTGAAATAATCTGATGTTTGTTCGTGTATTTAGTAAGTGGAAGAAGATTCTCTCAGGTTAAAAAAATAACTTGACTCAAGTTAGGTTAAAAAAATAACTTGACTCAAGTTGGGTTTTTGTAAGTCATTGGATTCGATCCAATGGCTCACATTCCCCCAACTTGAGTCAAGTTATTTTTTCAACTTGAGGGGATCTCCTTCCTTAGTAAGTTCTTCAAGGTCAACTATTCGACCTAAAAAATAATCAAGAGTTTGTTTTCTATATTTATCTATCAAAAAATGTTAATTTCATAGAAAATAACAGATCTAGGAAATCCCCTTGGCCCAATTATGTTACATGCTTGATTGATGATCGTGGCCCATGCACCCTCAGGGGCCTTGACCTCTAAGAAATAAAAAGTATCTTGAAAACATGTTGCGTTATTTTTTTTGGATTTGGATTCTCTCAAGTTGATATAAATATGATCGGTAACATCTTCTCACAATCAAAAAGAAACTAGGGTCTATCAATAAACCTAAAGAAAATATGGTCTATCAATAAACCTCAATGTTCTGTTTGTAAGTGAACATTACCGGTTATGTTCATATCCACTTGAGATGATCCCAATCCTATTTTCTTTCATATATTACTTTTTTGATTTAGCTAAAATAGCACTGCAGATGATTGCTAGATTAGTCAATGTATAAGGTTTATCTTGCTTAAGTATCGTGGGGTATTGAGACTTCAATTTAAACATACGTGCCTTGATAGGGTATCTTGTTACCATTTCCGATCTTCTCTCTAGTCACTCTCAAAATGTGTAACTAACGAGTATTAAACCGGATACCATTTTGAGAATATCCCGATGACTGGCCTTACGCCAACTTAGTGGTGCTTCGGTACATCCATATGTCAAGAGTACAAAAAACACATATATCCTTCTCTTAAAGGTGTTGTTAAATATGAATATCATGGATGTCCTTTAGATAAACTTAGCCAAAAATACCAATCTTGATATTAGGTACGTTGGTGAGGGATATTTATCTATACCCAAAAAAGAGGAACAATAGAATAAAAAGAAAACATAAAATCTTTGTACAACACAAAAACATATTATAAAGTATTAAAGTGTATTTGATTGCATTTACATTTGTTTGGTACATTTCTTCATCAAGAAAATTGTAGTTTAGCCGAATATGTGACTTTAGAAATGAGGCCAAATAATTAAAAGATCATTTGGTTGGTTGTGTTTGGCGGGATGTTTGTAGGAGCTTATAGGGGCTTTTGAACTTTTAAAATATTTATTTATTAGATATTTTATGAAAGTTCTTATAAGCCCAAATCAATTGAAACGGACTGATGATGGCTTATAGTTAGTCAAATTACTTAAAAATCCTTTAAAATACAGTGGATTATACACAAAATAAAATAAATTTGAATTTAATTTGATGTATTTTATTAGATTTTACATTAGTAAGCTTAAGCTCCAACTAATTCATCAAATAACTTTATAAAAATATAAGCTAGAGCTTCCAACTTATAATTTAAGCTTTAGCTCCTGCTCTAACTCATTTTGCCAAACATAAAGTGTTGTGTTTCTTTTGTTGATTAAAGTATGCATATATGTATATATTGTATTGGAAATTGATTAATAGACCTAATAAATGGACCTACTAAGGGACCTAATGCATAAATAACTTGTACAGTACATGCACTGTATAAGTTATTTATGCATTAGGTCCCTTAGTAGGTCCATTTATTAGGTCCATGTATCAAGGTTCGTATTGTATTTCACACTTGAATAAAAACTATTGTTTTTTAAATATGTATTACTAGTAGATTTGCAGCAAAAAGTTGACATCAAGTATTTTGCCTTTTCTAATTACTTAATGGAAACATTGGTCCATGCTAAGAAATACTTTACATTTGACTTTTAAATAGATGCATCAATACGTATGCCTGCACTAAAGAAGTGCTAGTTCCAGCTTTATAGATATTTTAGACTTTTGAAACCAATATAACAAATACTTTAAAAGTACCTTGATTGTTCAGCAGAAAAGACCTGCTTCCATTAAAGCACCCGCAATGGGTTAAATTACAAAAGCTTTTCTCTATTTTAAAAGGTCTTTTAGAAATGTTTTTTTTGCATTGTATCAATAGTTTTTTGAAAAGCTTTACACAAAAACTTGACATAAATCAAGTTTTTCTCAAAAGCTTTAGTTAATAAATATAGCAATGTTGCAAAAATCGTGAATCGGTAGTTGGGCGGTTGACCACCTTGTAGCTTGTAATCGGTCTAGGCGGGATTAATCGGTGATTAATCGGACTGGCAATACTGACAAATTTTGGTTATTTCCGGGAAGTTTTGTGTATTTTCGGTGAGTTTTAGGTATTTTCGGCAAAATATTTTCTAAAAAACAACTTGTAATAGACTTAAACAATTACTATAAGTGATCAAAATAAGTTTATAGTGAGTTTTGAGTACTTCCGGCAAGATTTATAGGTTTTCGAAAAGTTTGACCACCATTGACCACGGTTGACCTATGTGTTTGACCCAATTACATAAATCGGCAAGGTCGGTGGCCTTGTAGCACCTAATCGGTGATTAATCGGCCTTGTAGACCTTTTTTTGCAACACAGAAATATAGTATGCATTAAATGTTTCAAGTCATTGAAGACTTATTGTGGATGCTCTTATACACATACATGTTAAGATACTTAAACCTGCAACGTGTCGGTTGATTAGCAGAGGCGGATCGAGTGGGTTCTTGGGTGCGCACGGAAACCCTATAAATTTTTCTTGCGTAATGTAAAATTATATAAAGTATGCTGATTTTTCCAAAATGTGCAAGGTCATTAACTTATGGGTTACCATTTTCCTGTACGTACCTTTCATAAAATGAACCACATGGTAGTCATGGATCCGCCGCCACTGTTGATGGTTCATCCAAATACATAGAAGCCAAAGGCTTGTTGGTTACGGTTTGTGTTATCAAAACTTAAGGTATACGATCTTGCAAACCAAAATCCATGTAGCTATTTAGTATTTACTGTACGTGATTATATACAAGCAGCCTTAGTTATTTCGGAAAGATGCTATATTTTAACTTGTAAGAGTCTCATCTTTAGCATCTGTTATAGTCGGGTTTGAACAGTTTTTGGATTAGTAGCATTGTAATATGTAACATCTCACTTTTACCTTCGCGTAGGGGTGTGACTATTTACATCTCACCTTCCTCATATCTTGTTTTTGCGGAATTAGGAGTTGTTGTATATAATATATATAACATGTACACTTTTCCGAAACTAGCCCAAAAATATCAAAGAAACGCTACAAGAAAATGGTCCTATAATGACACAAAAAAATGTATCAGTAACATCGAAGACATGTCATGAAAAGTATAAAAATATCAACATAACTCAGAAAAAGATGTCACTAGATTTTTAGATGTTTTTCTTACTTTTAGAAAGTGTACATAAAAGTGAATTAGATAAAAGTTTAATTAGAATGACAAAAAGAAAGTGTAAGGATAAATTTTTGGCCTTTTATTACACGTATTTTTCACGAAAAGTGTCATTAGATCTCAAAATTTTGATAATTTGCACACACTTTTCTTATAGTGAAACTAAAATGTTAGATTTAGTGACATTTTTTTTATGTCATTAGAACCACAGTAACTAAAAAAGTCAATTTTTTAGGGGTGAAAGTATAACATGATTAACACGAGGCTTTTGAAACTTTGTACCGCATATTTGTCACACTCATTTAAACTTTACCCCATCATTTGATTCTTATTCACTCAAAGTGCCTAAATTCTTTTTTCTCCTTTATGAGCCTTGATATATAGGCCTAATAAAGGGGCCTAATGGTGGACCTAAGCCCTAAGGCTTTAAATACTTGTACAGTGCATGCAAGGTCCACCATTAGGCCCCTTTATTAGGTCCACCAAACATTTTCCTTTATTCTTTTCATATTCATTTACGTCTGAAACGACATGTGTTGCAAGTACACCATTATCAGTCTAGGTTCACCATGTGCTCCAAGTCTCCACCCATGATTACTACTGTGTGAACTCATCACAGTAACTAGTTTTAATGTTTGATAGGGGAGGAGATATCCCAACCCCCCCTATATTTTTATCCCAAATCCAATCCCCCCCCCTTTTTTTATTATTTATTTATTTATTTTATTTATTTTTATAATTTTGCTAATATCAAAAAACTATAAACTTGAAAGTACGGAACATAAAATATAAAATTTAATATGTCAAACGCTTAAAACCGTCAGAAATACGGAACAGAAACTAAAAAAAAAAAAAATGACAAAGAGGGGAGAAGGGGACAAAAAGTACAACCCCCCTAGTAGGGGGGGGGGGGTTCGGTTAGTACAATCCGTTTGATAGATATGATTATCACCTTTTCGTGTTTGAGAACATAGTTATATAAATATAAATACTGTCATCTATAATAATTTTACATTTAGTTGTTGAATTAAGGGTGTGTTTGTTTGCCTACTTTGACATGGGTTTGTTTTTGACAGGACATTAATTTTATGTTTGGTTGAAAAGATGGCATTAGAAAATGGGACTCATCCCTACATTCGAAGGAATACTCAATGTGCAATCATGCATGGTTTACGGATATGAAACATGATTTACTGACACGAAGTACTCTTCAACTCTCTCTCTCTCTCTCTCTCTTTCTTTTTATATAATTTACTTATATTTTGTGTACTTGTAGTGAGTTTATTTATTATTTTATATTATTTTAATACTAAAATAAATATAAATCTCAATCCCAATTTATATCATAATATACAAAACAAACAACTTTTAACACAATCCAAATCCAAATCAATATTCAAATCCTAATCCAAATCCAAATCCTAAACCCAACTACAAACCAAACGGGCCCTTAAATGATTAGACCAACTAGGTGCTCAATAGTCTAATCAGATTTAAACATACATTAGTTTAAACGAGATGTGCCCGGGCTGCCGCGTTGCGGCAGGGCGCCGTTTCATGTCGTTAGTAGTTTTATGTCATGGTATGCCTGTGTAAGGAGAGCATCATCAGTTGGGAGCTTCAAGTCATCCTTAGTGTTGGCATTTTCAGTCAACAAACTCAGCTGAGAGAATTTATTTCTAGTCAGAGTCGAATAAAAACTTAACTTAAATAATACGCTACAAAATGATGAATAGAATGAAACGTACAAATCCATCATCAGAAATATCAATTAGCTGGTAATCAGTACGGTTGACATGAGGAAACTGAAAAACAAATATCAAAAAATTAAAGTTTAGCTCTACAAGGATTCTTCATGAAGAAGTAAGAACAAACACAGAGAAAAAAGAAAATTTTCTTACATCACAATTGTGGGACGAGGGCACGATATCTTCAAGCTTTTTTTCCATTGAAGATATCAATTGCAACAAAGTGATACTTAGCATGACCGTGCTTGCCAGTCTTGGAGGTAGAAACTTCTACAACCTGTTTCAATTTAATAAAACCACAAGCATAAGTCAATGTAATACATTCAACATTATATTCAACATTATAAAGTAAATGACTCTTTAACATATTTATCTACTGTACAAATGTAGTACATGCTAGTAGCAGACTGACTTAAATATGAAATCGATACACTAATCATTGCACATCCAGGACTAAAATATCTTGTTAGCAAATTAAAGAAGTTGATTATTTGCTGATTTATGAAAAAATCCTTCTTTAAAACAGATTAAAATAAGCTAATACAAATACCACCTGAGACCAACAAAGTATATAGAGCTAAACTGTAGTACGGAGCGGTACAAATGACGTGTTGGAGAGTGAAACAGTCGTGACTGCATCAAAATCCCAAACACTACAAAATCCCTTATCCGTAGTACCCAAACGCAATAACCATAAAAATAGTTTCAATAAGCAATCTCAAAGACAGACCTACATGCCCAAAAATACGGTAAATTGAACATGTTTCACACCATTACAATCACACTTTTATCTTAAAATTGATCAACGTTTTAATAAAGATTCAATTTCTGTTTCAACTAATATGCAACTTAGCTTAAAATCCATATATATCATTTCACTAAAAAAAAGTAGTAACTTTTGTATACCTTAAGAACCAATAACTCGTCCACATCTACTTTACCCTGCAAAAAACGAAAAGAGCAAAATCAGATACGAAAAGAACAAAATCAGATAAATTAACTACCTAAGAAAAAGGAAACAAAAAATTCGGGTCACAACTGAAAATAATATTAGAACCTAATAAGGCATATGAAATTCAATACAGAAAAGACATACAATGTGTACTTAGATACGAAGGTCAACCTTGCACTTATTGGCTTCCAATTCTCTCTGCTTTTCAGCTTTCTTTCTAGCAGCATAATCTTTGATGCAAATCCATCCGATCCCAGCTATTCAGTTACCTTCAATATGAAAACTGAAAACATTACAGTCACGAACAAAATAGTAGAATGCAGTTGGATGCATAAAGGGTAAAAGAAAATTGCTTGCAGCAACAAAATCGAGACAAATGCGTAAACCAATTACCTCAATGGCTGCATATAAATCACAACCAATCTACATTAACCAATTTCTTTATCAATAATCATAATTGCAAAATCCCACAAAGTGAAATATAAACCCACCTGTACATGTCTTATGAATAATCCATAAGTTTAATTGAGCAACATCATAAGGCAAACAAATTCACCCTATGCTCTAAATTAGACTTAGACCCAAGTTACCCAACTTATTAAATCACAAACAGAATCAAAACCCTAATCTTGAGAATAAAAATAAAAAGTTTAACCAAATCAGAAAAACATACCTGCATACTATAAACACAATTCGTTGCACACTTTCTACACCGTCATGTAACAAACAGCCATAACACCGACTTATGTAAACCAATTATATTCTCCCAGACATCTTCCGGCACCAACAAAGCCCGGAAATCGGAACCCATGTGATCAGCTGTTACCGAATCTCGAAGGCCAAAAAAAAACCCCCCAAAAATTAGGAATTAACAATCGCGATTGTTTGTGATGATTTGTATGTGTGTGTGAGAAAGACTATTCCGAAGTTTCTAGTTGTCTCTGTGTGAGACTATTTTTTTTCTCTGTATGTAAAAAAATAAAGGCGGTGATGTTGGGCACTGAAAGGCGGTGGCACAAAGTAAAGAATGGGACAAAAATAAAAGTGGCATGAGGGTGGGCTGGATCACTGTAAAGGCCAAACCCAAAAAAAATTGAGTGGCCCATGCATCGACACGACGTCGTTAATTATGGCGTATTATAAATATAGTAATATAATTGATTTCAATGATAAGTAAATCAACGGGTAACTCGCTCAGTTTGCTATCAACGACACTTTGAGGAATCAAAGATGACTTGAAGACATTTCGGTAAGCAATTATAGTGTAATAGAAGATGAATATTCATATTAGTGAGATTTGACAATGTCTCAGTGATTCAATATATTCTCTCTCATTATTGTAACATTTAAAAAGACGATTTACTCTCCATTAAACAAGCGATGCTCACTGATAAATCATCAACGACGTTTGAGTACATACACAAACTTTAACTTTGGTTTTAGTTTGTTTAAAGGAGAGAACACAATCGTCAGCTAAATTAAATGTTATTCCATGATATATTTTGTACTTTTTTTTTGTTAGCTTCTAATAAAGTATCAAACCTTGAAAATTACTATTGTGTTCATTATTTTACGTATAACATCTTGTGGTTAAATTGAAATTATAAATTAGTCGAAATTCTTTGTTTAAAAGAATTGTTTTAGCAACAAACTTGGCAACAACAAAGTGTCTTTGTACACTAATATGCTACAACCCCAGCTATTTTACTAAATATTTTTAAAAATAAATGTTTCAGCTTCCATAAGTTCGGCTACTAGCTAACTTTGTCAATTGTCATGCATAATACCCTTAGTCTTGTCAAGACATCAACTATTAGAAGACAAACAAAGTTACTAAGGGTACAATTTGAGGAAAACATACATTGTGAATGAAATAAAATATGCTATGCGCAAATGACGCATCTTTTATAGTAATACATTTCGATACAAGTTACTATCAAGCATAAGCGAGTAACCAAGGATGTTAAGATCGAGATCTTACTAAGGATCGTTTTTTTCTTTGCAAGATCGGAATCCTAAGATCGGATCGAGATCGGAAGATCCTACTTAAATGTCTGAAAATCTTATTTTTCTAGTAATTCGTATTCAAAGATGATTGTATAACAAATTAGAGAAGAAAAAAGAGTTTTGAAAGTCATAATAATATGAGAATGCGACGCGTAATGCTCTAAAATACAAAAATATCTAATCGGTAATTAAGGGCGCTGAATCTTTTAATAAAAAAAAATCTATATATCTTGCTCTTATTAAACATTTACGGTAATCAACGCTTGCTATATTGTTTTAATTTAACAAAATTCATTCATTTATAGTTTATTAGTTAGTTAAACTAAGGGAAATAGGATTGAATCGGATCGAGATCTTACGATCCTATGGTAAGATAAGATCGAGATCATAATTAAGATCCTATGCTTTTTAAGATCCTACGAAGGATCGACTCGTTTTTTCTTAATGGGATCGTAAGATCGGAAGATCTTAAGAGCTAGATCGAGATCTTAACAGCTACGCGAGTAACTGTAAATTATTGAAAACATCACCACCCTAAAAAGGTTATGATGAAGGCAATGCTTAAGCTAACTCGGCAACTTGTTTTGTGGGCATGACTATTTTCGAAACAAGTTACTATCAAGCATTGTTGGAAAAAAAATGTCTACAAGGCAGATTAATCGTCGCTTATGCGCTAATCGGCTACCAACCTTTTCTATTTGTGTACGTCGGTCAAACAAATTGGTCAACCATGGTCAACTACGGTCAACGAACGATGGTCAAACTTGTCGGAAACCTACAAATCTTGCCGGAAATACCTAAAAGTTGCCGTAAACTTTTTATAATCACTTATAGTTGTTGTTTATATCTATTATAAGTTTTTTTAAAAGAAAAATCTTGCCGTGAATACCCAAAACTCGACAGAAATACCCAAAATTTGCCGTAAATGCCAATCTGATTAATTATCTATTAATCACACCTAGACCGATTACAAGCTACAAATAACTCGACCGACCGACTACCGATTCATTATATTTGCAACCTTGCTATACATGANTTTTTTTGTTGACAATAAAATGTGGAAGAAAAAACTACGATCGAAATGATAAATCGAATATTGTTACATATGGATGAATGATTTCTAAGGTTTTAAAGTGTTGAATATTGGGTTTTAGTACGTGAGTGGGGGCAATTTGAGTTTTGGGTGGGGGTCACTTTCGAGAAAAGGTCAAAATTAAAAAAAAAATTACACTAAAATCTCAACTGTATAAAGGTGTGTATAAAAAGTGGTAAGCTTACTACATTTTGGTGGTATTATCCCTAAAAAATATGTAAAAAAATGTGTATATAAAAGCATGTGTATAAAAATGTGTGTATAAAAAATTGTGTATACAAATGTGTGTATAAAAAATCCGTGTTTTACATTTTTGATGATTTGGACCAGAAAGAGGTCAAAATCGTGATTTAAAATCAATACATAAACCACTTAAGTTTTGTTAGTAAACTTTCGTGTTTTACACTTTTGATGATTCGGACCAGAAAGGGGATAAAAACGTATGAAAATGGATAAAAACATGAAAAAATTACGAAAACGTGTAAAAGCGGCCAAAAACTGATAAAAACGAACCAAAACGTAAGAAAAATGGACGAAAACGGCTAAAAACGTAAGAATAGTTGATGAGGACTAACGATGCAAATATTTTAACTCAGTTAGGACTAACGGTGCAAATATTTAACTCAGTTAGGACTAACGGTGCAAATATTGTTAGTACAAAGGACTAATGGTGAAAATAGTAAACGGTCGTTAGTCATCAGGTACACAAAATAGTCGAAATTAGAAAGTTTCTTACTTTTTTAGAAGAAAAAAAAAAGATCACTACACATAACTACAAAAGATGGTAAGTTTAATACATTTTAGTGATATTTTTTCATATTTTTATAGGTAATTTAGGGCCCGCTTGGTTCAAAGTGGAGAAAGGGAAAGGCAAAGGGAACACAAAGGAATGAGTGGGGTGGGTAATCAATCCCTTACCCCTCAATTTACTCTATAATGGTTGATTACCCACTATGGGGTAATCAATACCTTTGCACTCCCTAACCAATCACCATAATTTGAGTGAGGTGAGCCCTTTTGAATTCCTTACCCATTCCCCACCCCCCTTAACCCCCACCAAGCACCCCCTTAATGTTCTACCATGGAATGTGTGATTGATAGTTAAGTTTGGTTGAAAATGTATAACAGGAAAACGATCGCCCAATAATTTTTAACTGTAACATCTATTAAAAATGCAATCACATGATGTCACGATCACCTGCCGAATCCATTAGCACATGGTCCAATCTTGTATTATTTCATTTTGGTTAATTACATATCTTTGATATCTTTTGATACATAAATGGATACGAGGTGGATCACTCGCGCGTAAATGCCGCGAGTAAGGTTATATGCAAGAAATGAAAAACATAAGTAATGTAACTTACAAATGCATATTTAGTTAGAGCGAGTGCGGCATTGAAAGAAGAAGGAATTAATGCGCTTTACATTGAATCGACCATGGGGATGCGGGATTGTGTTTGCAGTGTAACTGCTATACAAAAGATTAGTATTTTTACATCCATTGCACGTATCTTCCAAATTCATAAGTTGTTAAGGAAAGTTCGATTACAAAGCATTTTTATTTACTACTGCTTGCAACACTCTATATGACAAAACACAAACATCGACCAACAATGGTATATATGATATAAATGAATACATGTTCTACACCAAGAGCTCCGTTTGATCTAATAGAAATGTTATAATTCAACAATATCATGATGATTAAAGAACCAAATTTACCACTTTGTCAACTCGATCATAGTATTGTTTGACACGGGTGGTAGTTGAGATAATTACAATAAGCTAAGTATTCATATTCTGTAACAACTCATTAACAAAAGGCATATAGCTTACCTACTCCTTCACAGCATCTGCCCCTGCTTGCATTGACATTCAGGACACCAAGCGTTGCTTATTAGCCCTGTTTTAGCACTTAAAGACCCAGATTTCAGAGCCAAACACACACCCATTTTGGAGCCCTAAGTCACCTTTAAGAGTCAAAACCCACCATTTCAGCCGTAAACGGACACGTATAGGCCCTCATTTCAGCACCGCAAACGCACCTATCTCAGCTCCGTCACATCCAAGACCCACCAATTTAGGCCTCACCGCACCCATTTCAGTTCCCATTTAAAATATAGGTTAGATGAACAACGCTTAGATGGGATGTGTTATCAGTTGCGCCAAATCTTTAATCACAGAAAGACATTTTTCGCACCCTGGTCAGTTCTCAAGGTGTTTCAACCCGTTGGCATCTTAAACGGCTGCATTCTATTGCTTCACCAACCACAGCGTTGTTGAACTGGTTGTATTCACCATACAATCCAAACAGATCTGTCAACATGAGTAGATTGCACACACCACATCAGTGTTCCAGGTGGGGGGAAAGCAGGGCCTTTATCGAACCTTTTCTTCCTATCGGACATGCCCAATAAGGTCCCAGCAACTGTACGGACAATTACAAACGTTACATAAATATCTGAACACCTTTCATAATTCTGAATAACCTTTTAAAGGATTAGGAGAAGCCAAGCCTTCACCCTGGTTGGTATGCCAGACACGGTATTGCCCTTCCTCTAGTTACAATACCCTGGGAATGACACACCATTGTCAATCAAAAAAAAAAAAAAAAAAAAAAAAAAAAAAAAAAAAAAAGAGAGTGTGTGGAAAAAATGCTGGGCAAAAATTAATGGAACTTTACCTGTGAGAGCGTGATTCCTCAACAACCCATCATCACTACTAAAAGATAAACCGCTAGTAATAGGTTGAGATGCAAGCACATGATCTGACAAATACCAAATGCGAGATCTGTGTGAGACTGTCTTACGGCTTAATATTTATCTATATAAAGAAAACCAAATCCAAAAAAAATTAAAAAAACAAAATGCTAACAAACTTACCATGTTGAACTATCACATCCAAGGAAAAGAACATCCTTCGAGAACGACATACCCTCCATCGAAAATAATGAAAATTGTCCCAACAAAAGCCTTAACTCCCTGATACAAACAACATTGATAATCAGATACATAGTATTGTCTTACGAAAAAAGGGACAGAAAAAAAATCTAGACCAACAATTGTTATAAATTAAATCACATGTAAAAGATGGTTGCACATGAGCGACCGAAAAAGCTATTGTTATCTTGATTGTGTGTTGATTTTTTAGGATAGGTATCGCTGGAATTGTTTTATTTGAGAGAGAGTTGTCAGATGAGTTCTCGAAGATTTTGTATGCAAATGCCATGTATCATATGCAAAAGACACGTACAAACCAAGAGACCATCGGGCCTTGAGGGTCATTAAAACATTTTTTATTAGCACCGACGTCCAGTTTTATTATTCTTTATTAGTTCTCGGAAGACGGTCCGTTGTGAAAACTCATTTTAGACAGTTGACAAATACATCCCTCATTTCATAAGTTGAATTTTTTTCTTTATATAAGATTGGCAATAGATAAACAAATTTACCGATGCAATCTTCGCTAATCAAGAACACTGAATTGTGAATATTACCTTCATTATCATTGTAATCAGACGTCCAATAAATCTAGGAGACTGGCAGTCGATTCCTGCAGCAACAGCTACCTGCAGACTCAGCAATTTCAGCACATTCGGCTAATGAATTGCCACTGAACACATTTACACTATCTTTGGAGTTAAACGAAAAGCATGTTGGAATATTAACACCTTCTTCTAGAAGCTCAACAAAAGCCTATTCATGATAAATGCAGTGACTAAGGACCTATTTGATCTATTTGACTCGTTATTTCTTTTGTCTTCTTTCATTCTTTTGTTGACCGAGACAATAAATTCCAAAAAACTATATAAATATCAACAAACATATCGCACACAGTACCTGATTTTATCAGGTGGCACATATACTAATTGATTAAAAGGGGTGTTTGGGTAACCTTATGCTTATCAAGTTAACAGTTTTCAAAAATTCCTAATCCGGAGGATTTTCCTTGGTTGCAAACTTCCATTCCAAAAATGATACATTCTTTTTACCATTAGCTTAAAGCAACACCTTCAAAGTGGTTAATAGGTTTCCGAGTATACAATAAGCCATTAAGAGTTTCATATAAGCTGACCCAAACACTCTCTAATGATTATAGTGAATGTAATAGTGCAGGTTGTATCAGCTTTTTAGCTAATAAAAACATTTAAACCCCGTAATCTAATTAGTTATGATCAAAGAAATGTTACGCTTTGATGCAAGACCAAAGGAGGTGTTTAGGATAACTTCTATAAACTCGTTAACTACTTATTGTTTTTTAGAAAAGCTTATTAGCGCACTCACTTCAACATAAAACTCATAAACTCATTATCTTCTAAAACTACTTAGAATCTCAAATCATTAGCTGCCCAAACAGATTGTACTAACCATTACCAAACCAACAGGTGACGACGGGAAGAGAATGGAGTTTCCTCGTGTGGATTGTTTGCGCTTCAAGCAAAAATTATCAGCAGCTGTGAGATGAGTCTATATAGCACCCATTTCCTTTGAATGAAAATCTTGTACGGCATCATATTTGACAAAACAACTGAAGTGGCTGATAACGGTTGTATGTTTCCTACATGAATAGTCAAACAAATGAATGTTATGTAAATATTCTACCAAAAAAAGAATATAAAACAGAATGGAATGATCATGAAGATGTTTTCTAGAATAGTACATAATAACTTCTGCAAATTAGGAGCAAAACTCAAAGCAAATGTCAAATGGGAGAGTATATTGTGCAAATATATAAAGCTTGAAGTTTTTCCTAGATCAAGGGCAATCAAACTTAAATCGCAACTATATCTAAAATTTAATGCAAATGGCCAAAAAGCATGTCAACCCGATCTGATCCAATACCTGGTCAGGTTAGTAAACAGCTTCATGCAACCTGGTGGCAGTAGTAGTGAACAGAAACTTCCGTTTTAGCTTAACTGATCGCGCACCCTAGATCAACGACAACAGCAACAATTGTTGCAGTTTCAGCAGCAGTTACAGCTGCAAAAGTGCAAGAAACTCATAAAAATCAGGTTATAAGTTGCTACAGCTCAAGGAAATCAGAAAAATCATTTTAGAAGTTGCTAAATTATTAAAGATCAACTAAATAAAAAGTATATCATTAGTTGAAAGTGGAAATTGTGAAAATTGGTATAAAAAAGAAGTATATGATTATGCGTTAATGGGAAATCTGAATTCATTTAGTACATAATTCTATGAAAATTATAGGTCTAATGAAACTTACGCCGCCATGTGTGTAAGATTGCTTTCTTTTCTAGACTCAGCATGCATTGTCGCCCTTAAAACCCGCTTTACATTTTCCAATCTGAATACAAATGCACATATTCAGATTATATAACAATAAAGTTTTTCTGATGTTACTAAATACAGAAAAGGACAACATAAAAGTTCTATGCCTTAACCCAACCCTAATTCTTTTAACCTATTATCCAACCCAATCATTTTGCTTTAGTGTGAATGGTTATTGTCTAGTGTTCAGTTGACAAATTAATAGTTCATAACCATGAATGACAAATTAATAGCATGAATTGCTAATACGATACCTGATAAGCAATTTTCAACCGGACAGAAGAGACATCGCACGATCCATAACCATTTACAGACTTGGGCTACATCATCTGCTTTCTCAGCAGCTATTCACGCATGGGTTCTTAAGATATGACCCGTTGACAATATTATCATCATCAATCCTGTGCATTATACATTTCCAATCAGAGTTGCTTCCAATTGCATATCCGAAGAACCACAATAAATAAATAACTTTTACTATTCATTTATCATAGCATTCTAAGATGTAGAGAATGAAGATTATCTGGCGCGAGAGTGAAACATCAGGCGCTGAGAAATCAGCCGTGACCATCTCACCTAAGCTTTAAAAGTTGAATGTGCACTAAAAGTTTATGGAAAGTTTGTGCTCATGACATACTGTATTAGCTAAGGTTGTAAAATACACCTGTCAACATACCTATGGCTTCTTGAAACACTTATATTGCTATGTCGCCGACATCAAAATTTCTATCAATAGCAGCAACTTCTGCAACGGATCCGTTCAGGTCTAAAACCTGCAAATAGCAAGCAACTCGGATCAAATATCATGAAATTAAACATTTTTACGCAGTAACATAATCACATAAAATATAGTACTACCAGCTTTACCAAACTAATTGAAAGTAATCTCGCTACAAGAATACAAAATATTATTCAGCACATTTAGCTATTGTTTTATTTTTCATATTCGCTACAAAACATTTAAAACTTGGCACCAATGGAAAATAAACATTTACAACTATCGATGGACCACAGGGGTAACCAATATTTACATTTTCTACACTTGCTAATGTTTTTAGAAAGAAACCTCTTAAAACTGTTTACGATCTGTATAACAGCAGCCACTACATATCATAAAAAAACACATAATTTTTTAGCAGCCACAGTTTGTGATAAACAGACAACTATGTATCTCCCACAACGCGACTATTTACAGCTAAAAATAAAACAATACGGTTGCATGAAACGCTTCGTCACCTCTAATGTGTCCAACTGAAGACGAAATCAGATATGTTGCTTTGAGAACCACCTTACCATTCAACATGCTCTGCTGCAAATTATCAAGAAACTCACTGCATCAAAAACCAATCCCATGACATATATCTAATGAACGTATACCAGATACCCATATTATGCCTAGAAAACATATAAATGACGACGAACCCAATAAGACCACTGTTTTATACTAATTCCACCCTTGTCCTTCATCTCAAAAACTCCATGGCTGTGTTACACAAACGCCTCGCCAAGATAAGGCCTTTTTTAAAATTCGAAGCATCAGTAGTATTACGCCAACCATCTTTTGCTCCAAGTTAACAACTGTTATTCAAAAGAAAATGTTAATGCTACTAACTAATGATAAGTATAAACAAAATATGTAAATATGTAGCAAATAAGCAACCAATACTCAACTATCAGCCTCTGTTTAACCAAAAAAAATTATAATGTTTTTTTTAAATCAATATCTACATACCAAATTAAATGAAACTGTACAAACAAAAACCCAAAAACAACAAAGAATCAAACTATTTGCAGTAAACATCATAAGGCCAAAATAAGGTAGGATNGCTATCAAATAAGCAAATAAGCAACCAATACTCAACTATCAGCCTCTGTTTAACCAAAAAAAATTATAATGTTTTTTTTAAATCAATATCTACATACCAAATTAAATGAAACTGTACAAACAAAAACCCAAAAACAACAAAGAATCAAACTATTTGCAGTAAACATCATAAGGCCAAAATAAGGTAGGATAATAAGCCAATCCAATCATAACCCAAATTTTTCCTTAATCCCCAATGATCATAACTAAACACAAACATAAAAAATAAGTAATTCAGTACATACCTTTTTGATTCTCCCACTTAAGGTAAATCGAGCATAAAGAAAAATAATCTTCCGGCAAAGAAAACCCCTAAAATCGAAACCCTAACCATTGCGTTTTCATTATATGATTTTAGTATCATCTCCCGGCAAAGAAAACCTCCAAAATCGAAACCCTAACTATTGTGTTTTGATTATATGATTTGAGTGTGAGTATGTGTTTATGTGTGATGTATGAAGCAAGAAATCTGGGTGACCTATTTTTTTGATCTAAGGACAATTGATCCACCTAACCCAAAGAAACATATGGATATAACCAAGTCTGCTACTGTAGATCGCAACATCTTGCAACAAAAGAACCACAAAACCAATAGAATATTCATTTTACTGTAACCTCCCTCACAGTCAACTGTAGCACAACAGTGCTTATAATTTTAGCTGGGTCGGATTCCGGCTAACCGGTGGTGCAGCAGCAACCCAGTCGGATCCTTGGAGAAAGAGAGATACGTGAGTTAGTGACACTCGGGTACCAACTTTTAGTTCCACAAAATGGGCCTAAAAAAAACCGGACCCAACCCGAAAGTCAAAGCAAAAGGCTTTTTTTTTGGGCTAGGTCAATTCCTGGTAAATGTTATTATTGATAATGTAGACAAGGTTTTTCACCTACTCTTATCACATAAAGCAAGATTCTGACTTAGATATATGTAGCTTAATCGGCATAGTCAGTAAATAGCAACCTTTAACTTAAAACAACTTGTAAGAATATTAAGATGTCTAGCCAATACACCACGGTGATCTAGTGTCAAAAGACTGCGATTATCTTCATTTAAAGTGAGAGGTCTTAAGTTTAGTTTATATATTAGATGCAAATAACTAGGAACTTACCCACCAACCTCATAGAAAATGAAAGTTTTTACCTGACTTTAGTCTTGTGACAATGAGTTTAAAAGTTTGACAACAGTTTTTACCGAAACCACAACGCAAAAGTTAGTTTTTCTTGTTTTCTGAAACTAAGCCAACGGTTTTTACTTTAGATCGGTTTTTCTGTTAGGTTCTTCGGTTATTCGATTTTCGATGTTGTTTCTGCCCGCCCCTAGAAAGAAAAAATATCTCTAGCAAATCAATTTCAGACTCATTAATATAACTAAATGCCCAAGTTTGAACTTTATAACATTGATGGACAAATTTATTTGTGATCCACGTATCTCGATTTATTTCCTCAAATAAATGATTAAATGAACGTTGAAAATTTATAAATAATCAATGTGAGGCAATTATACTCTTTACAGCTGTCACAGGGTCCACGTCATCTACATCATTCTTTTTCATTTTATGACACTTTGTCCCTCAAGCTTTCGGTTCATTCAACTATTCCCCACACGTTCTCAAAATATCTCAGGCTGAAAACTCAATAGTTGGTAATGGCACGCGGATACCTCACTTAGTCCGCGTATATCAGAGTCAAGTAATCGTCTTTCTCGAATAACCTGAACATGAAAAGATCATTTGTTTACCGGTTTTCTTTGTCGCTATTGTATTTGTTACACTAAAATACCACTAACTAATAATTAGGGGCGGATCGAAGGGGTTCTCGGGGGTGCACGAGAACCCATGAATTTTTCTTGCATAGTGTAAAACTATGTCAAATATATCAATTTTTCTAAAATGAACCCTGTCTTTTATTTATGGGTTACGAACTTTGGTATTTTTCATAAAATGAACCTGATAACTCTTAGCTCTGAGTTTGTCATTGCTAATAATGATATCTAAATTTAATGGACTACTTAACCTGATGTTCTTACAACAATTATATTTCAAGTCATGATATTTCATTAATAGTTTGAAGATACTTCAATAAATAATTTGAAATCAAATAAACACATTTCAAGTTAAAACTCGTTTTAGTCTATATCCAAGAACACCCCCCCCTCCTATTTCATAAATAATGCAAATGCATTGTTCAATTTCAGTTATAAACAAAGAAATTGACTGATAAAAAGTTCGTGAATCGTGACTATCATCATCAAAAAATGAGGTTTCATTTTAAAATCTCTCTCGATGAAGATAACTCTGAAGTGGTTAGGTCAACTTCTCTCGAAAAAAAGGATTTTATCTTGTTTAAGTTTATGTGATGGTGGGTTTAAACCGGGTAACTGGCCATGGAATTAGTTGATCAAAACTTAGAAAACCATGATTACAAAAAGAAAGGTTTGTGAACGACAAAGTATAATGTAATTTTGAGTTTATTCTTTTAAAAATGTAAGTTCAAGGTGAGTG
>LBNU01025977.1:0-11022 GCA_014162995.1 Artemisia annua
CCATCACCACCTACACTACCTCACCTAGAACCAATGGAGTTATTTGGATCTCCTCCAACATCACCACACCCATTTGTGCAAGATCTTAATGATCTTCCACCTAGATCAACAAATCCACCACCTTTAGAAAATGAAAAACCAAGCCCATTGTTTGACCACAGTGAGCATTTTGATCAACCTACATCACCTAAACCGTTGTTGTTTCACCCTATTTTCAAAGACATCCATGGTCCTCGTTATGGAGAACCAAACTTTGAAAATCATGATCACCCTAGCCCACCACATTCACAACCTCAAATCTTTGAGTCTTTTCTTCCTTTTTATGACGAAATTCAAAGAATGGTTGAAAACCACCTTCATCAAGCAATGGACTTGCAAACCACATTGCTTGAATCCATTTCAAACCCATCCTCCAACCAAGAAACCAAAACCAACCAACCACCACCATCATCACCAAATGATCCATTTCCACCCAC
Organism: Artemisia annua; assembly: GCA_014162995.1. Taxonomy (NCBI): domain Eukaryota; kingdom Viridiplantae; phylum Streptophyta; class Magnoliopsida; order Asterales; family Asteraceae; genus Artemisia; species Artemisia annua. The sequence continues at coordinate 477 of LBNU01025977.1, forward strand.
TCATCACCATGCTAGCTTACAATTTGAGCACATGGTCAAAATAGGTGAAAGCATCAAAACCATGCTTCACCAATTTTAAAATGAGACCCGCTTCGCCATACAACACATCCTAGAAGGTTTGGATGCTCTTTCCCATTCAAACCATCCCTAGAGCCCTTTTGCCCCATTTAGGACGTGTTCAAGTCATCTACTTATAGAAGTAGGACTTTTATTTTTATTCTTGGTTATTTCCCTTTTTATTTTTCGTTTGAAGTAGGAATATAATTTCATTTCTTGTCCTTTGACTTTTTGTAAGTCATAATTTTACTTGAAATGATATTTTCTACTATTGGTTGATCATATATGAGTTGTGATTGTGGATGATTATTTCTCATTATATGTGGTGAATGAATAGGTTCATCTCCCCAATTCCTTCAACTCCTAGAGGTCTCCACCTAGACTACTCTCTCATTCCTCACACATTTGTTCCACTTAGTGATAGGAGAGTCTACAAAACCCAAGGCAAACGCCCTCATCCCCCTACCTCATCATCATCATCCTCAATGAGTGAAGATGAGACTTTACCCAACTCTAGGCTTCCACCTAGAGAATACCTTGCACAACTTCCAACCATTCCTAATGAGTCTGAGGAGTTCAAGCAAACGAAGGGGATGTTCAAGAACATCAGGAGGTTCCTTGGCAAGCTCAAGAAGAAGATTGACCGTCAATGAGTGCGGGTGTGTAGGAGTGTTTGGAAATAGGTTTTATGTGAACAATTTGGTAGTTTGAACTATGTTTGTTATGGATTTATGTGTTGGTAGGTTATTTGATACAATTTGGAACATGTATGAACTAACATTGATGCAGGATGACAACATTTGGCTTGTTGTCAAAATTTCAAGCTTATGAATTTTTCACTATATATATAGTGAAATTCGCTAGCCCCCGGTCAAAGTCCAACCATATGCATGTTTACATGTCCAATTTTTGCATTTCCTAACTAGATATGAATTATATTTTTAGTTTTAGGAGTTTTCAGAAAATTTGAAAATCGTCTTGCGGGTCAAAAACGTGGATTGTCACTTTTTGGGGGTCTGGCGGAACTGGCGGAACCTTCACCAGGGTTCCGCCAGTACAAAATTCTGGGTAACCCAGAAATGGCCCAACGGATACGGCGGCACCCTCAAACGGGTTCCGCCCGTGTTATCCGAGGGTTCCGCCAGTACACCTGGACATTTTTCAATCCGTTTTCAAAATTTTGAAAATCAAAACTTCCCCAAATCAACCTTGTTTGTTAGGAACTTATTCCTTGATAGTTTATAACATCATTAGGAGTATTCTAAGAGCCTAAAACAAATAGGAAGTACTTTCCCGCCAAAACCAAATTTAAACCATAACCACCTCAAGGAACCCTCACACATAAAGGAAGGAACCCTCCCAAAGGATCCTTCCAATCCTTGAATCATATTACCCCAACCAACTTGACAAGACAACTAGACATTTAGTGCAAATCTTTGTCTTCTTACTCCATCTCCTTCATTGGATTGACTTCCAAATGATGTTACAACATTCATTACTCACCCAAATCATTAGAAACCTCAAAATTTCTATGGCCAAACATCAAATCCAAACACTACCTTCAACATCTCTTCCATCCTATAAATTTAAACCATTTTTAACACCTCAAATCACACCATCACAATCAAAATCCCTTCTCTTAAGAGCCTAAACCACAACCTTGACAATGACAAAGTCAACAATCACCTCACAACCACCTCGACCCATTCGGAAAACCGCCCGAATAAGTGTCAAACCGCTTTGGTCAAGCCAAACCATCAACCTAAGCTCCTCATCTTCGGATGAATTCTCTTCACCCATAAAAAGTGAACACTTTTTAAACCTTGCATCCCCAACTCCATCACCCAAAGGAGCAAATGAACTCACAACTCCACCACCAACAAAATCACCCATTGAACCAACTCCACCAAGTGCACCAATCCAAACATCCAAAACTCCATCACCACCTACACTACCTCACCTAGAACCAATGGAGTTATTTGGATCTCCTCCAACATCACCACACCCATTTGTGCAAGATCTTAATGATCTTCCACCTAGATCAACAAATCCACCACCTTTAGCAAATGAAAAACCAAGCCCATTGTTTGACCACAATGAGCATTTTGATCAACCTCCATCACCTAAACCGTTGTTGTTTCACCCTATTTTCAAAGACATCCATGGTCCTCTTTATGGAGAACCAAACTTTGAAAATCATGATCACCCTAGCCCACCACATTCACAACCTCAAATCTTTGAGTCTTTTCTTCCTTCTTATGACGAAATTCAAAGAATGGTTGAAAACCACCTTCATCAAGCAATGGACTTGCAAACCACATTGCTTGAATCCATTTCAAACCCATCCTCCAACCAAGAAACCAAAACCAACCAACCACCACCATCATCACCAAATGATCCATTTCCACCCACTCATCACCATGCTAGCTCACAATGTGAGCACATGGTCAAAATAGGTGAAAGCATCAAAACCATGCTTCACCAATTTCAAAATGAGACCCGCTTCGCCATACAACACATCCTAGAACGTTTGGATGCTCTTTCCCATCCAAACCATCCCTAGAGCCCTTTTGGAGGCCTTTTGCCCCATTTAGGACGTGTTCAAGTCATCTACTTATAGAAGTAGGACTTTTATTTTTATTCTTGGTTATTTTCCTTTTTATTTTTCTTTTGAAGTAGGAATATAATTTCATTTCTTGTCCTTTGACTTTTTGTAAGTCATAATTTTACTTGAAATGATATTTTCTACTATTGGTTGATCATATATGAGTTGTGATTGTGGATGATTATTTCTCATTATATGTGGTGAATGAACGCTTGTTTATGCATGTAATCACCAACTAACCATTTTTTTGTAGGTTCCAAATCCATGACTTCTTCCTTGATACTCCGAGTTAGGGGAGTAATATTCAAGGGGGAGCGTGAGAATTGCAACTAACCGTTTTCATTGTAGGTTCAAAATCCATGTTTCCCTACTCGGCACTCCTACTAGGGGGAGTATCGACCAAGGGGGAGCATATGGATAAATTCCGCTACGCTACTCTTCTTTTTGTTTCGACAAAAAGGGGGAGAAATATATCTAAACTTAGTAACTTAAAATGATTTTCATCAATTAAGTAAAACAAGTTTGATATAACATTTTTTTTAAGCTTTAACACTAAAATTTGTGAGTTACTTAAAAACAAAGTTTATGTTTTGTCATCAACAAAAAGGGGGAGATTGTTAATACAAATATCGCTTAAAAACGTTATTTATATTTTACGATCTTTGCTAAGTTTTGTTAATGACAAAGTGTAAACTTTAGTTTTTAGTAAAACATGATTTTAGTTTAAAGTCTTGCATAACTAGATTTTTGCTACATTTACATTTCATATAAAACACAACATTTTCATATTTCTTAAATTAGAAATGTCACATCACCATTTATGGTAAGTTTTGTCATATCACATTTATGGAAAGATTGTGTGGTTGACTAAACAATGTTCTTACACAAGGTTTGTGTGTTTGACTCTCCATAGGGTTCTTACACAAGTTTTGTGTTTGACCAAGTATTTATGTGATGTGACTTTGGATGGTTTGGCAAGTTATGGCAAAACATAACTGCAGACCTGGCGGAACCCTCGTGGTACACGGGCGGAACCCTTGTGAGGGTTCCGCCATATCCGCCAGGCTTGAAGTTTGTTTTGCTATAAATACCAAGCCATTTGCTAGCATTTTTCTTTATCACTTCTCATCATATTTTGCACATACATTCATCTAACCCTTAACCTCTCATTGTTGTGAATACTCTTTTTGTAGCAAAGAAGTTCACAAGTACATATAAAGTTACAAGTATTCAACTCAACGTTGCAAGACTTGTTAGCTTAGCATTGTGTAGACTTTTGTAGTTTACACTTCATTTGATTGTGTGTTATAAGTTGTGATCGGTTAGTATTTTAGGCCTTAAAATACATAGTGTTACGGGAGTGGTTGTACCCTTGGTAAAGAACTCGACATCTAGCTTAGTGTCGGTAAAATTGTAAGCGACGTGTAAGGTTTTCTCCGCCGGATAAAGGAGCTTGTTGACTAGTGAAAGAAACTCTCGAGTTGGATACTCGGGGCGTGGACGTAGGGCAAGGAAAAGAGAGTTCCTTGTAGCCGAACCACGATAAACAATCGTGTCATGGTTTGATCGTTTCTTTCTTTATACTTGCATATTGTGTATTGTCTTTGTGTTCATATCTTTGATTAAACGGAAAGTTTCAAAAGGTAATTAAACTAAAAACGGGTAAACTATTCAACCCCCCTTCTAGTTTTCCACAAAGACAAACTAGCAATTTTATCTAGTTGTTTTGCTTTGACCATTTAAAGATACTACATACAATTGTTGGAATGGTAGATCTATTCAGGAAGAAATTGCATGCTCAGTTTTTTTTAAGTTAATAATTTGGAATGTGATGAATCACATTTACATAGTAGAATACATTCTTTTAAAAACCTAAATAATTGTTGTGAATGGGTTTTCTCAAAAGATGTAGGGAAGTAAATAGCATACTATTTCCTTTCACTGATAATGAAACTTTTATAATGTTGTCAAATTCAAAGGGATTATTGTGTGCCTATTACTGAATAAGGGATTATTGTAATGTTCTCTAATCCAGTCTTTCAAGGCAAGGGGCAGCCTGATTCGACATTGTTGTTTACTCTGATCCGGTCGAGGTGGTTTTCACCAGCGCGTAGGTGGTCTAAGTTCCTATGACCGAGTCTTTCTGGCCCCTGTGAACATCTTTTCTTAATGTATTAAAGAGGGCCTCTCTAACCGGTGAAGGCGGGTGTCCACTAACGGCCATTCCTGGCTCGGCTCCGATAACGCAATTCCGGGAGGAGTCGGTAGTTGGGCACTGGATCCCTTCGGACCTGGAGAACGTGTGACGCTGAGTCGGGGTTTGGTGAACCAACAGGTCGCTTCTCTAGTTGTAGCTCAGATTATCTTTTGTATATCTCAAGATAATTACTTTCCAAAATATAGACACTAATATTCAAGGATAGTCATGTGCGTTTCCTTGATTGATTGAGTAAATCTATATCTACTAGTTATGCTAATGACACAAATCATATTGTTCATATTAACAAACGCATGCGTGTTGTTTATATGGTACATGGTGTTGTTTCATGCACAAGTGGGAGAAATCTTTATTATGTGCAAGGAACAACACATAAGAATATGATTTAAAGGATTCTCTTAACTGCAAAGTAAGAGATTCACATTCTAATACACATCTAAGTTAAGAAAACACTTGGTGTTGCAATTTAGTAAACATGAGACGCATACTAAATTCCAACAACAAGGTGAATTTTCATGTATGCGTGAGACCTACATGGATAATTTACTGTTTCTAAATTAGACTTCTATTAGAACATGTGTAAATAAGACAACTTCAAATATAATATTTATGTATTCTTAGAATGACATAAATAAATGAAGTATTGAGTTAACTTGAAAATATTATTGAAACCAAATGATGGTGTTCATGATTACTTTAGTTATACATGTTTATACTTTATTGTATAGTTATAAACATGAAGTCTTTATGCAAGGCTTAGTATAATGTAAAGTAAGACGTTAGCTTGTTGTGTTTTTTAATTAAGACATATACAAGAATTCATTGAATTGATCAATGATTAATAACGTGTAATGGGATTATAACGGTTTATGTCTTCTTTTTGAGACATGAACATGAAGTAACTTGATTAATAAGTACTTGAGTTATAAAACATGCAAAGAGGCTTGGAAATTCTATTTCATCATTAAGTTGATTTAGTTGGTAAATAAACAAGCTAAAAGATATAAGTTTATCTTTCATATTGATAGATTGTCTGACAATATGAGTCATAATGGAATACCACAAGTTTATAGTATGTTCAGTTAGGAGAATCAAACTCTATTGGTATTGTTTGATTAAAGATAACTATAACTTCTTTTCTTCCAAAAGTTATCAAGGTTAGAAATTGAGTACGGATTGAATATACTCAATTAGACTCCTAGAAGATTAATAAGACGTTGTTGAATTATGAAATGTGATGAATCACATTAAGTCTTAAAATTGAAGTTCAGAATTTGTTAAGATACTTATGTGAAAGTTATTAACAAAGCATGCCAGGAACTGTCAATGTGTATTTGCAATGTCCTAAAAGAGAAAAATTGGATTGTTGCTCTAATTGCTAAGTATTTATAGATGGTCTATATATTACTAAAGGCAAGTGGGAGTTTATTACAAGATACATATTCTTCTAATAACACACTAGTAAATATCATGATGAGGCTTAACATGTAAATGATAAACTTCAAGATGATGGAATTATCATTCATAGATCCACTTGGATATCTTAGATGTTTGATTAATATGCTAAGGTTTATATGATGTAGTATTACCAAATAATGAATTGGGTAAATTAATCATACTATGAATGTGATAGATGCTGTTTAATCAAATTTTGAAAATTTGGTGCATCTTAATTCTTAATAGTTAGAGAATAATGATGAGTTTATTCAAAGATAACGTAACCCTAGTGGCTTAAATCTTTGTTTAAAATCATATGGACAAGGTTGTATACATATTTTAATGTATGTCTTATGACAGGTTTATTAATCATACTTAAGCAATTAACTATGATTAAAAACTCTTTCCTAAGAACATAAAAAGATTCAAAGATGGTAATTGTCATATTTATATGAATATGAAATTTGACAATGAATATCAAAAACTCTTTCTTGAATGATTACTTGAGCGAGGACGATAAGTAATCAAAAGGAGTTTATGAATTCAAAGTAAGTCTTTGGAAGTGTACAAAGTGCAATAATCCATGAATGGATAGATGCATGCATCTAAGAGATTACTCTTATGTTTAATTATTAATCAATGATTTGATTTATAATTGAAATAAGATAATTTCTAAGTAGTCCTGAAAAGCTAGTGGGAGTATTATGTTTGATTTACTAAATCATATATGTTGTATAACATATAAGAAGTAACATTCCATATAAGTAAAAATGTTAAGTCTTACTTTGGAATGAAAATTTACTTAGATGATTTAGAAAATAAAACATATAACCTTGGAACAAAAGTTTATTATTTAATAAACATGTGCGGTAAATAAATCTAATAGAATATGATATATCATTTTGAAAGACTGAATTGATATATATATATATATATATTAGTAAAGATAGAACATGAATGAAATCTAAGTCTGACTGAAGGATTTTTCATGTGTATCATATTATTGTTGTATCATGGTTAAATAATTTGACAATATTTGATATCCAATTAAAAGTTATTAAATAACTTGTGTAATGTATATTCTAATAGAATATGTTTGGACTTAGAATAATGATCCTCAACCTGAAATTGCTCCTAAGATTCTAAGTATAAACAATATGGCAAATTGTTGCATAATTGTTATAGCCGACAATAAATCTTGAAAGATTGGTAGGCATAAAATTACACAATGGATATTAAGTTTACAGGATTTTAAAAGAGCATATTGTAGTTTTATACAATGATGCTAGTTTAATTGAGATGACACTCAATACTAGTCATGGTAGGATTTTATCCTTGTTAATGGCCATGTGAACTAGTTGTGCTCAACTAAGAGCATAGTTGCATTATACATTAAAGAATTAGAATACTTTAAACTTTAAAGTGTTTGAAAGTTTGATTGTCATAAATTGGTGGTTGAGGATATCACACCATTTATGAAATGTTATGTGGTTATATCAAGATAATTGGATATACACATACAAGAATTTCGCTTAATTGAATTCTTGAAATTAGTATTCTCAAAATTATAATAGATCAAAGTTAGTTGAATAATGCCTTGTCAACAAGTATGATTGTCATTACTTGAGGCATAATTGTTAACAAGTTATTACTTGAGACAAAATTCATTAGCTAAAATTATCATGCATTGATCTATATAGTATTTGGATAAAGGATGTTAAGCAATTTATTAATTATAATGAATCAAAGTACTTAGTACGTTTGTTTTCATTAATAATAAATTGTATCCTATATTTGCATGTTTAAATCCGTGAATAACTTATGTTATTCTAAATTGTCCGTTGTCAATTAATGATATGAGAATATCATTAAACTAAGACAAATCTGAGTATTGGTTAGAATATACTTGAAAATATATTAATGCATTGTCATACCAATTTCACATGATATTAAGTGAATTGAATATAGGACTTATCCCAACTACATGATTTTACTTTATGGATCTTGTCAGTAAGTAAATCATGAATTTAGTTATCCTCAGACTTGAGATACCAGATAAGTGTCATGGATGTAGTGCATTTCTGTGAAGCAATCTACCGCTATCCGTAACTGGTAGTTATAAGGGTTGTTTTCAGAAGTGTTGCAAAGTCCATGGGTTAGTCTTGTAGTCAAGAAAGAATTTGTTCCTTCAAATTTGTTTTGAAGTTTAATACTGCTGGGCCCCTCGTAGGGTTGACAAGATGTTTGCGTGCGCACGCCTAAAGTCTATCTGGAATACGTTCAGATTTTTTGGTAATCTTATTCAATCATAAAAAACGAGAAACAGAATTGTTAATTAAAGAGTGACTAAGATCCATATCTTTATTAATGTGGTATTAGTAACAAAAGGATAATAATAATGATGAATCATTAAAGGTTTTTCCAGGAGACCTCCCTCGAGTTGATCTAGGGGCATTGCTGTTGCTAGACGCTAACCAATGTCATTATACTATTAATAGATATCCAAGTGGGAGCTGTTAGAGTTTGTGGATAAATATTAATAAGTATATGTCTAGTATCGAACTCGAGACCACGGGATTGCATACTTTACGCATAAGAATTAAAGTTTAAAATTTAATATAAAAAGTTATATTTAATTATTAATTACACAAAACAAATAAAGATCGTTAGTAATTGACGAAAATTGACTAACGTACAAAGATAAGGACAATGGATAAAAATAGAGAACAAGAAAGATCTAGAACCCTAACTTCTTCCCTAAGTTTTGTTATCCTATAAAAGCAAGGATAAGGGTTTATTTTTTTGTTGTATCTTGTACACATTAAAAATCAAAACCTTAACTATTGCTATATGATTTTCTGTTTTGTCGACATGTATCACATATACATACATGCATGCGTTGTCATGCATGTACATGTATAATATATTTAATGTTTTCAATATTCTTTGGTTTCTGTACATGATCGACACCAACAACGTATCACAAAAGATAGTTTGGTGATTTGTTGACTTTGGTCATTGTTTTGTTTTAAAAACAAATATTGTTTTGTGTATACTTTAACTAGCATTAACTTTAATTCGTTAATAGTACGTGTGTATAAGAACGTGGTACAATCACACTATTGATTGTATCTTGGATCGATTAACAAAACGGTAAGGGGTTAATCTAAAGATCCCTAATTTATATAAACCCTAATTAGGGTTCTTCAATTGTTCAAGAATCAAGAATTGCATACGGTACGTTTTCTTTATGTTTTAGTTAACCTTTATATGTTATACTTGATCCTACGCTTCCGCATATGTGACTACTTGATATTAGAATTATGATTGTCATGGTATTTAAATTCTAACAAAAACTAGAAGATCATTATACTCCATCTCATGTGTTTTAGTGCGAGCACCATCTTAATTATGAGATGATTCCCAATGTGATGGTGGACGGACCCTGTATTTTCAAGAGGGTGTTGCATAATTGCCATTTTGGTTAATTAAAGTTGCATCATAAAAACGAAAGTAGCAAAAAGAATTACCAGGGGTTGCCCATAACAAAAATCGACACTTTTAAAACTTTTTGCACTTCGTGACCTAAAATCGGGTGTAGCCCGTGCCACACCCGGCGTCAATGTAGTTCCGACAATGGCGTGCATGATAAAGCTATTGGGTGATGTCGAATTTTCTATGAACACTTGTGTGTGATGACCATTTATGATATTAGAGGGATCAAGAAATATTTCCTTTTCCTTATTGTCATTACGGCATGTAATGCCCATGCCTGGCCGGCTCGTGGTTATCTTTCCTAAGAGATCTGCGGGGCTGGAACATTGCTATATATGCCAAGGCTTTAAGGATCAGGATTTAATTTTTACCTATAATTGTTTTCGGCTTTGCAAGATCGTGGTCATAGAATCGAATCAGGGTCCTGAGATCCTACTATAATGCAAACTTTTCTAATAGAGGTTGTAGTTTATATACTTCTATGTGATAATAGTAGAGATATGATAGAAGAATTTAAGTGGATGCTATATATGAAAATTTGAAAATTTAAATAAAGTAAACCACTAGAATATAGATAGATTGCAATGAATACTTATATATAGTTAATTTCATGTTTCAATTGCTAAGTAAACTATTTGGATACAAAAGAAATAAAACATATGTGGACTGACTTCATTTTGCATACTAAAAGAGACACAACACTAGTCATAAATGAAAAAAAGAAAAAAAAAAAA
>LBNU01025977.1:23824-39182 GCA_014162995.1 Artemisia annua
AAAGAGATGGTAGAGTGTGAGGGTCCCTCAGTAATCTTCAAGGTCTTTGAGTTTTTGTTGTTTTCCGCACTTTTTCACTCCGAAAACGCCCGAAAATGCTTCTTTTGTGATTTTCCCTTCAAAAGTCCTAAAATGAGAAAAGAAACGACTTTGGGATGAAATCCAAACCAAAAACATAAGCGACTTAGGACTCCAAACCGACCCCTAAAAACGTAACATTTTTTTCGTCTCAGTCAGCATCATATGAAGCATGGTAGTCCGTATATTGCATCTCAACTTATGGCAACATTTGGTCTGGGCGTGATCCGCCGTCGGAGTTTCTTTGACCATCAGATCACCAAGCATGATGGGAAACTTATACCGCAATTCTTGAAATAGTGGTATATCAACATTAAGTTGTAAGCTCGTTGATCTGTCTATTGAAAACTCTTTTTTATCCCATTTTTCTTGCGAAATGAGAATCTTATCGACATCATCAATAACCTGTCCTAATTATGGACTTGTGTGCCGTCCAAATATAATTTCAACAACGCGTGGTGAGCCTCAACTCCTGCACGTTGTTGTCTGGCCGTAATGACGATAATGGTCGATAATATACGCAGAAGAAACTTGGATTTGCGTAACTCTGCAGCCAGTTAGTCCAGACTACCTTTTATATCTGAAACAAACAATGAATTAATAAAAGGCCATTCGGAGGTGCTTATTAATTAAAAAACAAATGAGAAAATAACTTAAAGTACCCGCATGGTTCCGACCAAATCGCTGTTGTAGGCGGTTAATAACGTTCCTCGAACATTTCCCGTGTCGGAAGCTTTAAACCATCCAAGTCCCCAGGCGGTGCTTAATGGACTCATACTCATTGTCTCCAACGACATCTGTTTTTGCCAATACTGAAGCAATTTTATTGATTTATATGCCAATCGACAGAAGTAGTGGTGAGCGTTAGGAAATTCTCCTTCTACTGCCCTAACCAACGCTAATATCTCTGCAGCTGACAATAACAACCGTGGGTAACTATCTTTCGTCTATCACTTGCTTCACTTTTTGCAATACCCATGTATTACCATTCTTATTTTGTTTCACAGCTTACAAAGCTATACGCCATTTGAAATGTTTTATATTGATTGAAAGTTATCCAACAATTTCACCAACGGCAATTTTGACCTTGATTACGTTGAAGTCCATCAGCATGATTTCTGAGAAATGTTACCCATAAAAGCATACGAAGTGGGGTGCACAAAAAAAAAGCTCCTTCCAAGCTCGTTGGTATGCTCAATTTACCCCTCGGGTACCATGTATACCTGCGAATCCGTCCAAAAATGCGAGTAAAGAACTTGAATTAAGAGTTCCTTAATCAACCCACTCTGCTTCTCCGGAGCTTAATTTTGTGCGTTATATATAGTTCGAGGCTAGACCAAACATTATTTGGATTTATGATCTTTAATTATTGAAAAGTAATATTTCATTGGTCGTAGGTTACATTGTGTCAATTTCGTCGACCAACCCCAACTCATCATCTGTAGTCGCAATTGCAAAATGGAAAACCATGCCAAACGACTCTTAGCATATCAATGGATTATGCGTATCATCTTTCACCCCTTAAGAAACCAATAAATCGTTGTTGTTCGATGATATTTCGCTACAATTGATGACACTTCGGTTTAACTGCTTTTGGTTTCGTTTTATACTTCGAAGCGTGTAACTTCCCACCTTTGTACAACTTGTACTGATCTTCGTTCATACCTGACGAAACAGCTGAATCTGGTTCATATCTTCTTTTAACCACATCAACAAAANATCTTCACCCACACATACACACGTGGATCTGGGAAAAAAAAGTGTTGGTGGTGGTGCAGATCTGGAAAAAAGGATAAGTGCTGGTGGTGGCTGACGACGGATTTATGATGATCGCCTGATGGTGCTGGTGGTGGAAAAGGATAAGTGCTGGTGATCGCCTGATGGTGTCACCGGTGGTGGCTTGGCCAGAGGTGCAGCGGTAATGATGGTAGTTGGTGGTTGAATATTAACAGGTGATGGTGTATTGGTTTTTTGGTAATGGTTGCTTTTAAAAAGAAGGAGATAGAAAAATATGTGTATTGTGTGTGAGAGAGAGAGAAAGTACTTTTTAAAAAAGATAAATTGGTTGTTTGATACTGTAAAAGTTAAGGTGCAGTGTTTACAGAAAATTAAAATAACATTAAAGGTACAAAGGTTTAAGTAGGTGGTGTGGGAAAGATAGCACCCTTTTTGGCTCGTTGTTGTATTTTTAATTTGAACTTTTGGGTCCCTTTCTTCATTTAATTTGCTTGATTAATTAGGATGAGATATCTTTCTTTTGTATTTTTGTTCCGTGAGTTCTATATATTGTTGCATTTCTAAAAAAAATACCATCCTAGAACTTTGTGTCAAATTCTCTTTTGATATACATAAGGTTATCAAAATGGATATTTCTTTATCACAATTAGAACAATAACCTTAAGGGAGCTGCAGGTTGATTCTACCAGTCGGGACTTTTTGTGTTTAGAATTAAGATTTGAATTATGATTTTGATTTCGATGTAGATTTTGAATTAAATGAGAAGCGATAAAAGAAACCCACATAAAAAATAAAATCAATTACCTAAATAATCCATTAAGATAGTTATATTACCGAAATGCACTCCATTCATTATTTTACGAAATTGAACCAAACCTTTCACTATCCTAGTGGTCGACTTTATTATTTTGCAGGCAATCATAGTCGCGTGAAGTTATTACAAGCTAGTGAAGCACAATCAAAGTGAAGTTATTACAAATTCCTTACGTAGAATAATTGCATACGCCAAATTAATTTGTTGATGGTGTTCTTATAATTTAAGTTTCATTGAATAACTCGCTTTAATGCATTTAATAAAGTTTTAACTTTCTTAATAAGTTGAAGTTTCAAAACCTTGACTTTTTATACAAGTTTCAAAACCTTGACTTTTTTATACATAAGTTATTATTCTACTCTCAACAAAACAGCACCAGGACTATCATTTCACTATTTAGATCGCGAGTTTTGTGTGTTGCGTTTTGAGTTTTGATTTTGAATGTGTCGCGTGTTTAACTTGGTCGCGATTTTACTTTGTGTAGTCTTGTCATGTTTTTACTTTGTGTGGTTTTTGGTCGTGTTTTAGTCTTGGTAAATAAATTCCGTCGCGTTTTAAATGTGTCGCTTTTTTTACTTGAGTCGCGTGTTTGCAAAATTTCGTCGTGTAGAAGGTCGCGAAAGACAGATGTAGGGTCGAAATTTTTTCATCAGATGAATGTAACTTGTAAGAATCAAAAGTACATTTTCGTAAGTGATTATGGCCTGTTCAAAATCTCTAAAAAAATATGATATAAAAATGCAAAGTTATTATATATGTAGAGGAAGTGATTGACACACTTTCAAAAGTTATTGGCACACTCCACAATACAACCAGTTAAAGTATGTTATACCTAAAGTACAATTGTCTAATGTAATCAATTAAGTATGCCAATAAATTATGAGAGTGTGTCAATCACCTCCCTATATATAAAGTAAAAAAAATCAAGTAGAAATGAACACCCCACGTTATAAAGTCAAAAGCCAACTATGATTTTCTTAAAACCCGATCACCTAGCCTACTTTGCAAGAGCCTCAAATATTTGGTTTGATGTGAGCCCATCTTGACCCATCCCTCCATCCAAACATATTTTTTGAAGCTAAACCCAAATCTTAAGGATGAACCTAGTGTACCAAACGCACCCTAAGATATCACCTTCTATAAAACATAAGACTGATGCTAATGGCATGCTGACCATAGTTTTCACCCTTCCACATCACCGTCAGCTCAGTTTTCTCTCTCCAAGACTACACACAGACCACAGAATGCTAATGGTTACCGCATTGGTGACCGTAATTTTTTTTTAATTAAAATTTCATTCATAATTCAAAAATATTAAAATAATAATTCAAATAAAATAAAAAAACATTACAATAAAAATTAAAGCACTTCTATGGCAACATATGGATGGATCTATCTGCAGTATCTATGATAAGTGATATGATGGTTATGATTGTTGTGCTTATGCTTCATAAATAGCAAATGTTGTGGTATTAGTTAAACAGTTGTGCTCTATATTCTTTTTTCCATTTTTCTAGTTTTTTCTCATAGGGTTTTATTAGGAAAAAGGTTTTTAATGAGTGTTTAGCTCATGGTATTTTGTTGTCCTTCAAAGATGTTGTATGTGAGTTGTTGTGGATTTCTGCATTGGATGTCAGATTTATGTTGAAGCTATGCTATTAGTAATATTTAGATAGATTATATTGTTCTTTGGTTTTTTGTTAACAATATATTTGTCTTGTTTGTGTGTTTGTTGTTGGGGTTTGGGGTCTGCCCTAACTTCTGGATATGTCAGTTGTATGGCTTTTATGTTAAGTTAATAAAATTTAACTTTTCTTTGAAAAAATTAAAAAATTAAAGCGCTTTTTGATTTGTTCGATGTTAGATGTGTTCCACTAAATTAGCTTTAAGATTTAGATGAGTTTCCTTGCTGTTTATTTCTTTAATGAGTTCTAACATATTTTCTACCGATTGTACGGGATCATCTTCACGATGTAGTTCTTCCGGAAAATAGTCGAGAGAGATTACCATCCTTTGGTGTTGTATAATCATATTATGTAATATGATGCAAGTATACATCAATTTCGTAATTCCCCTAAGACTTCGCGACCGTGCGAGAGATTTTACTATAGTGCACTTTCTATTTATTGCGCCAAACGCTCGTTCGATGTCTTTCTTTGCTACTTCATGCGCGTTCTTATACCTTAGTCACTTCGTATCATTCGAGCCTAGCTCTAAAATAGACTTAATAAGAACAACCCATTCTGGATATATCGTGTCAGTAAGATAATGTTGTTCCCTTTTTACTAAGTTAGTTTAACAACAAAGTCAACCTAACTTAGTTCCATGCATATTAACGGTTTCATGAATAAACTTGTATACAAAATAATAAGTGTTTAAGTAAAGAAACAAGTTTTTCAACGTTTAATTCTTTATTGATATGAATCAAAGAATTATACCCAGTTTGTGGAACAACACTTAGGATTGAATAACAATGTGTGTTTGTGATATTCTCTTTAAACTTAAACATTAAACCTAGTTTATGTGTTTAAGTAAGAACTATGATAATGAATAGAGATAATCTCCAGGACTTAGTTCTATTTAGAGAAAGAAGTGATCTATTGAAAGTACTATGACTTTTAATACAAGAGATAAGTTTTTCTTTCTTTACAATGGCTTATTTATAGACGGGTGCAAAGTGGATATCCGTGAGGTAAAGATAACGTGTCAACCGTTGATAAGCTAAAGTACACTTTGTACTTTAGCTTCTATTTTCAATATGTCCACAGACATGCTTTCGGCTTAATAGTGTTGACAACTGTGTGTACTTTTACCAAATATGGTACTTCTTTGACATTTGATAAGTATTTTTGCACTTATCTTTTCAAGAAGTTTCCCGACCATCCTTTGAGACTAAGTTGTTCTTCAGAGATAAATTTTCATGTAGCATCAGTAATTCAAAAGATCTTTCAGGGAGACTGAGTGTTATTGTCATAACACTCATGCTCCATCACCTGTTCTTGGTTCCTGTCTTCAGTCTCTAAGTTCTGCCTCCGATAATGACGAGTCTTTATTTTCTTAGACTCGGAGGAACATCTTGAGGATGACTCCCTGATGATTGTTTATCAGGGACATTGTACACTTAGGGTGTTTTTCATTCAAATATATAGTAAGAGACTTTGGGCTCTACATTGTCCCAACAGATAATATCCAAATCTAAAATTAACGTTGTTAGCTACAAATGGAACCTATGATGCTTTCTCTTGTTTGAGATCCTTTACAAGAGTTGATTAATTCATAACGTTGACGTCGTTTTTCGCACCAACAACATCAAAGAATGCATGCCAAATCCATAAATCTTGTGAGACAACCGTTTCTAATAAAATGAATAGGTCTGACCCGGAAAATCACCCCTGCAAAATTGACCAGAATGTGCATTTGGGCATTGAGCCTAAGGCTATTTAATACAGTCGATGCTTCCTAACATCTCAGAGAACCCATGTGTTCAGCTCATGAAAAGCATAGAGTTTTTCAACATCCGTTTGTGTAGACTTTCGCAAAAATCCTCTCCATATAACTGCATAATCCCATCACAGAAATTGTCAAGACAATCACTAGAAGTTTTAAGACCAATTTGCAGATATTCATCTAGTTGATCAGGAACAGAGTCGTATGCTAGTTGACGAATAGTAGAAGTACACTTAATCAACGGGAAAGTGCCAAGTTTTCCCATACAGTTAGTACGGTGTTGAAAATACGGCGTAGTATCAGTTAAGTCTCGAACAGTGCTTGTAAATAGTTTTCAGCTCATTCAGAACCCCGTACAGAATGTTCTTTCGTCGTACAATGACTTGTCAACGAAGTAAGCCGCCACAAAATGAGCATGAGCACTGTAACGATCTCTTTCTATCAGCACTCTTGGGCTTTTCGGGATTGTGGAAGTGGAAGCATGATGAATAAGCAAAGTGGCGTCTTTAAAAAACTCGATAGTTAAAACTATTAACCTCATCATCTAAATCATCATCAAATGAAGAATTGATCGAAATTCATATTTCTGAGTTGGTAAATATTTGATAGAATGGAAAAGAGAAGTATGATAAAATTGTAGAAGAGAAGTGGGGTTTTATAGAGAAGAAAGTGGGTTTAAAATATGAAAAAGTTTCTTTTTTTGGGGAAAAAAATCACCCAACGGTTGGAAAATTTTGTGGAGGAGTGCCAATTGTTGTGGTTAGGTAAGAAACCAATACTTTTATTTTGGAGAGGGAAAATGCGGTCAGCTAGTGTCGAGCTAGAAGGAACGCGGTCATGTGCTCGGTCGGTTGGGAGTTTGATGCGAGATTTGCAAGACCTCGTAAAGAGGTTTTACAAGAGACAACAAATCAATATTCAATAACTAGGTTTCACTAGATCTAATCAAATACAAATAAACTTAAGCTACCAATCCTACCATGTTAAAGCAAAGAAAAAATAAATAAATAAATAATCAAATGATACATAGCCATAACGAATGATTAAAGGGATAACTTATCTTTATTGAAACATGAAGTTCAAAGGATATAAAAGCCTTACAATGGTAGTAAAAATCGTCTAGGGTTTCCTTTCCAAAAGTGTTACATGAATTAAAGAAAAAATGCGAAAATATATATAGATTTACAATGGTGACGGCGTCACCTTATAGGTTGTGACGGCGTCAGCTCGCCGTGTTNGGATATAAAAGCCTTACAATGGTAGTAAAAATCGTCTAGGGTTTCCTTTCCAAAAGTGTTACATGAATTAAAGAAAAAATGCGAAAATATATATAGATTTACAATGGTGACGGCGTCACCTTATAGGTTGTGACGGCGTCAGCTCGCCGTGTTAGGGTTTCGTCTTGAGCAAGTCGCCATTATGACGGCGTCGTGTTATAATCTCTGACGCCGTCCCTTAATGCCTGAATACGTGACGCCTATCTCCAATTTACACCTAACGCCGTCAAGTTGTAATGTGTTCCAAGTTCTCTGAACTAGCGTGTGTAAAATTCTTTCGGCTCGAAATAACAAGTGACGGCGTCACGTTGTATCATCTGATGCCGTGAGTCTTCCTTTTATGACGGTTTTTCGCGACTTCGTCGTTTTTTCACTTTTTCATCCAAAAACGTCCAGAAAGTGCGGATTTCCAGATTTCTCGTCTCAAGTTCCTAAATTACAAAAAGAAACGATTTGAGGCTATATTTGACCATATTTATTGGATTTTGGGATTAAATGACCCCTTAAAAAGATACCAAATAAATCCTTATCAAATATTTTTACACTTGGGATTTGTTGTCCTCAAGCAAATATGCTTTTACACTAATTAAAATACAAGTTAAGGGCATTTAACATTAATATTAAAGTGATTACAACATATTTTAATACAAATAATGCTAAAAACGTTATTCGCATTATTCGATCTTCTTGTGTTTTGATAATCACAAAATATAAAGACATGTTATGTAAAGTTACGATTAATAAGTTTTTAACCGAGGAAACTCGTTACTTCCACGTAGCTTCTACAACGTCACTTCAGGTATGAACAAACTTTATACCGTCATTAGTTTGGTGATCAAAGAAGTTTTATTTTCTTGTAAACTTACATTTTTAATTTTATAGAAATGTTTTATTAATAAAATATATTCCAATTCAAATTTGTAACAGCTAGTTTTCCCCCCAAAATAGCTGAAACTTCACCAGATAAGTTTTTACCACGTCAGGACAAAAATGGAGCATTTTTGTTTGGACGGTCCCTTAAAGGGGTCGGCGGTCCCTTAGTGATAAAGGACCGTCGCCTATTTACGGGACCGTCTGGTTTGTCCGGTCGCCTATAAATACTGAACTGTTACACTTCAGAAAATAAGGATTTTCACACACAAAACTTTCTGTTTTTATTTCCCCTTTGAGTCTTTGATCACTATAACATGTCGGTATATGTTTATAAGTGATTTCCTCATCCATCAAGTTCAAGAGAAGAACTCTCGACATCAATGAAGTCTTGAGATGTTATGGGTGTCCACACACAAACGTAACAAGTGTTACGGTGATAGGTTCTGTAAATAATGTCATTGTTATCCGACTTGTGTGTGAGTCGAGGAGGGGATATTTGTGTGAACTTGGATGGTGATGTAGATCCAAGAAGTGTTGTAACTAGATTAGTTCATGTATTGGTGTGAGGAGAATAATATCCTAGTGTGTAGGATAGGATTTGGTAGAGTTATTATGTAAAGACTTGGATCGGGTGATGATCCAAGTGAGTCATGTGTGTAGTCTTGGTTCGGGTGAAGAACCAAGTGTGTCAAAGTGTGAAGGCTTGGTTCGAGTGAAGAACCAAGTGTGTCAAATATGTGAAGACTTGGATCGGGTGAAGATTCAAGATGGACAAGAGTGCTTGTTCGTGTGGGCACGTGGGTCTTGGAGTAGATTTGTTCTAGCTACGATTAGAACTCGACATTATGCTTAGTGTCGTTAAGCCTTGTGTAAGCATGTGTACGGATTGCTCCGCCTGAAGGAGTGTGTTGATATAGTGATTGATAACTCTCGAGTGTGGTACTCGGGGAGTGGAGTAGGACGGAGAGTGAGCTTCGTGCCGAACCACTATAAATCGCCGCGTCTCTTTGGTTGTGTTCTTTCCTTACTCTTTACTTTACTTGTTTGTTTATGCATGTTATTAGTTAAATTGATATCACATAACAAGTAAAATTCAATAAGTTTGCAAAAGAATATAAACCGGACCTAAAAACGGCGAAACGTTTTAACAACTAAAATGAAACGGTGAAACTATTCACCCCCCTTCTAGTTTCTACAATTGGTATCAGAGCCAGGTTATCAAGATCTTTAGAGTATATTGTACTTTAAAACTTGAATCGATCTATGGAGTCTGAAAGATACTTTAGAAGGGATCTAATTGAATTAGTCACCATTTTTCGAAAATGAAAACTTTGTCATTTAAAAAAATGAATTTGAAAAAGTTATGTGAAATCAATTAGTCATAATCTTTGGCATGTCATCTCTTTTGATATTTTTAATTAATGAGAATTTTGAAAATTAAGATTTCATAAGAAAACTTTGCTAGACAAATATTGGCTTATAAAACTTTGCTAAAAATTGGTTTTNATTCAATAAGTTTGCAAAAGAATATAAACCGGACCTAAAAACGGCGAAACGTTTTAACAACTAAAATGAAACGGTGAAACTATTCACCCCCCTTCTAGTTTCTACAATTGGTATCAGAGCCAGGTTATCAAGATCTTTAGAGTATATTGTACTTTAAAACTTGAATCGATCTATGGAGTCTGAAAGATACTTTAGAAGGGATCTAATTGAATTAGTCACCATTTTTCGAAAATGAAAACTTTGTCATTTAAAAAAATGAATTTGAAAAAGTTATGTGAAATCAATTAGTCATAATCTTTGGCATGTCATCTCTTTTGATATTTTTAATTAATGAGAATTTTGAAAATTAAGATTTCATAAGAAAACTTTGCTAGACAAATATTGGCTTATAAAACTTTGCTAAAAATTGGTTTTGAGAAAACCATTTTATAAAATGTGGTAGATGATGTGTGGCAAAATACTTTAAACTTCCATCAATGAAATGTTCAAGCCAAAGATGATGAAAATATGTTATTAGCAAGTTACTTAGTTTTAGTAGAATCATGTAGTACTAGTTTGAATGTTTTTATTATAGGTAATGTTGCCGACAAGAATCACATTAACAACTAAGTTGGTGTACTAATCAACAAGTCTTGAAAGGATGAAAATAAAGAAGACTAAGTACGTGTTTAGATAGCCTAAGGTCAAGATGGTTAGAGATCAAGACAATGCGTGGCTAGATTGTGTAACTACACTTAAGGACGATTCGCCAAGTGAGTTTCATCATGTCTTCCATCACATACACGACACATGTTATGATATGTGTCATTAAGGATAGCTAGAGGCCAAGGTAAGTCTTCTTACAATTTTGCCTACTATAGTTGCTTATTGAATACTTGCTATATGCTTACGTGACTATGTGATTCATCGTTACTTGCTTGCATGCTAGATAATATCAATATGTTCTTGTGTGCTATATGCTTTGTGATCATTAGACTTTTTGTCTAAATGCTTATCCTTCTTAGGATTCAAGCAAATTATTTGAAAAAATAATGGTCTTACCAGAACCATTATTTATAACGCATTTCTCGTCAATCAATCACTATAGACGATGCACACTTACTTCACTCTTTGTTTGCTCTCTAGTTCTCGTCTATGACTTTTCTTAGAATTTACATGATTGACTTCTAGCCTCTCCGATGCAAATCTCGTCCTTGAAAACCGTTGAACGTTTACTCTTTCCTATTCTTCTGTTTCGACTCAAAATCCATTCCTTATTCAAGCGTATCGAGTCTTTTCCTTTTCTTTTGTCTCGATTCCACTTCATACCCATTCCTTAGCCTACTCGTGCGTATTGAGTCAACTCCGTATCTTAAAATACACTAAGTTATATTTTAAAACAATTTGGAACCAAAGACTTATCACAATAACTGAAACAACAAAAATCATCAAAACCACACCACTCTCTGCCGACGGTCCCATAAACAGCCCACGGTCCCCTATTGATAAGGGACCATCCGATATTTTTTTTTTCATAAATACGTCCTCTCACTCCACTTTTATCAGAATGACAAATCACACACATAGTATGGCAGCTAAGCTTCTGAAAAATAAGGGTTAATCATCACTTATTTCCTTAAGAATTAAGTCCAAGATTTCAGGTTCTAAATCACTAAACACCCCTACATATCAAACATCAATTGTAAGTCAAACTCATCTAATTATCTATTTGAATTATATAATTAGGGTTTATTGTTATCTTGAAATTAGGGATCTCAAGTCTATTTATGAAATGAAGTATAATTCAAACAATTGTGTGGTTATTATATTAATCAAGAGAAATGATTTCATTCAAAATATAACAATTTTCAAAATAGGAGAAAATCATTAACACTTCTTTGAAACATTAAACTCTATTTCACATTGTTTAATACATGTCAAAAACTTTTGTTCTAAATAAAGATTAAAACATATTATAAACAAAAATGAAATTCAAAGAACTATCAACTCTAACTTTGTGATTTATTTTATAGGGACATAATGTCACACATATATGACTTTGATCATCTCCGCACCGACACTTATGCCCCTAGAATTTCTCGTGAACCAACAACTCCGGGTAATTGCATTCGTTCCTACGTGAATGTTGAAACTCGTCGCTTTCATGAAGGACGAGTTGTTGATTCCTCCTTAGCCTATCATAGAGACATTAACACCACCTTTCCCATAGGATTTGACTATTTGCTTCATATTAATGAGAAAATTTGTCCTCAATTTGTTTTAGAATTCTTTCAACAAGTTGAACTCGTACGTAATGAGGATCAATCTTTGTCACTCTGGTTCTGGATTAGGAACTTCAAATTTGTCCTCACTCTTGAGCAATTCGCTTAAATCCTTTGTATCCCCAATCATGGGCAATGCGCCTATACTGAAGATTGGTGTCTTGATTCACTCTACAACTATNATTTGTCCTCAATTTGTTTTAGAATTCTTTCAACAAGTTGAACTCGTACGTAATGAGGATCAATCTTTGTCACTCTGGTTCTGGATTAGGAACTTCAAATTTGTCCTCACTCTTGAGCAATTCGCTTAAATCCTTTGTATCCCCAATCATGGGCAATGCGCCTATACTGAAGATTGGTGTCTTGATTCACTCTACAACTATCGAGAAGAGAACAATCCTTATTGTTCCTTCATACCTTCTCCATGGGAACTTGGGAAACTCCTTCGTACTCATAGATATATTCCTTTCATCGATATAACTAGAATTCGCATGTCAGAAGTTCGTGAAGAGTTGCTCAACTAGGCAATCATCTTGAAAGAAAACACTCTTGGTCTTAAAGGCATTCGTGAGCTACTCTCGGCGTGTTGTGCTCATATGATGTATTGTCCTCATACTCAACAACCCTATAATCTCGTCTACTTCTTTGCCAGGCGAATCACACATCTCAAGGGTAACAGTACTAAGTTGATACCCTATGGGATGTTCCTAACTCGTCTTTATCACTACATCATGAACTTTTATCCTCATCTTCGTGGCCCTCAATACTCCCTCTTTGATCCTGTCATGGAAACCATCAATGAGTTCCATATTTCCTCCATCTTCATCTCATCATTATCTGTCGACTATGACATTTATGATGACCCCACACTCGAGAATGAGGAGCAGGCTAATGTCAAAAATGTGATGCAACAAGAGCAAGTCACAAGCACCATTGACAAGACAACATCTTGAAGAACTACCTAGAATCTTCAAATCTTTTTCCTATCTAATAAACTGTGTCTCATGTATTTGTACTCTTAGAATTTGCAGACTTTAAATGTGTTATGTAACCTCTATCTATTGTTGTACTCTTGTTTCCTATGTTTGTTGACTATGTGAACTAAGTTCTTGATTAGTAGACATGCTTATTTGACTTGTCATGCTTGCTAGTTGAATGATGTTATTTAGGTCATGTACAACATCTTTTACGGGTTAACATATGTTTATGTTTATTCTATGAAAGGTAGAAATGAGTTGAATGTGTGCAGGATTGCGGAAATGAGAAATTAAGAAAAACCTGTGAACTCACTGGCGGCGGTCCCTTATTGACCCGGCAGTCCCATAGTGATAAGGGACCGTCTGCTAACGGACTGTCCCTGTGGGATCACGGATTTTGCACTGTTTTCTTCTTTCCTGCAATCCTAACCTATTGCATGATTATCACCACCTTACCTTGTTTAGTTAAACATCTTTATATGCTTGAAATCTCCTAATGCATGCTTTGCCCAAATCATAACCAAGCTTGATTATTTAATCCTTATTCATCACCCTCAACATCATCACAATAATCATTCATCTCATCCTCATCACCTACAATGGCCTCATCTTCCACTACCTTGTCAACCACAAAGAAAGAGCTCACAACACAACCTCCAAACAAAAGACCTAAACTCAAAATCATTCGACTTCAAACAACCTTCATTTACCTCACACTTTATGATTTCACTCCATCTCCTAAGTCACCACCAACATCACCTCAAGCACCAAGTGCACCACTCAAAACACCATTCACCAATGGTACTTTCCACTCATCATCAAAGCCATCATCTAGCTCAAAGCCAACCATATCACCTTTCTCATCATTCATCAAAAACTTATCACCTTTGCTTACCGAATCTAGTTCGGGTGCCTACACTCCATTTGTGAGCAATCAACCACCATCTCCCACTCACTCAATCTTATCACCAAGAAACCAACTTCCTCCTCAAGCAAACTCATCAAATCATACCACCACATCTCCAAACGGGCCATTGGAAAACATTCCTTCCACACCACCATCATCTACAACTCTTGGAAATTCACTTCCCTACTACTTTGTCAACAACCACACGGTGGNCAACCACCATCTCCCACTCACTCAATCTTATCACCAAGAAACCAACTTCCTCCTCAAGCAAACTCATCAAATCATACCACCACATCTCCAAACGGGCCATTGGAAAACATTCCTTCCACACCACCATCATCTACAACTCTTGGAAATTCACTTCCCTACTACTTTGTCAACAACCACACGGTAGGGTGTGCTTGTTGCTACCATAACTTTCATCTCATCCACTCTCTTCGAGATGAATTGCACATCATGTTTGGTCACATTGAGTATCTTAGTGCTCAACAAAATGTGCAACCAACTCCCCTTGCTCCCATGCTACCATCGGCAACACCTTCGGTTCCACCTTCATCCTCACCATCATCCACTCCACCATACTAGATGTTTTTCAAATGTCTAGTTCAAGAATAATTAAGTGGATGTTATGTTTTCGACCAAGCATGCAATGGGAGATAATTAGTTGTACCTAGTTAATGATTAGTATTATTGCTTAGTGTTATTTTAGTGATGTATTGCCTATGGTTGTTCTTGTATGAATGATATTGTATGCTTCTTATGCTTGAAATGAATGCATATTTATGTTTTAAGGTATGATAATATGTTGTGATATTAGTCATAGTTGAACATGAAAATGGACTAAAACCACTTAACCTTAAAAATGAAGAGTTGTTTAAATCACAACACATCTGCCAACCAGGAAATCTATTGGTGGCGGTCCTTTAAACGACTGGCGGTCCTTTATTAATAAGGGACCGTCCCCCTGTTTAGGGGACCGTCCCTTGTAGTGCTAAAATTCAGATTCTACCTGCAATTTTCTATCTGATTCATGCTCTACATAATTGATTTCACACCCATATTCATTATGCTTTCTACTTACTTATATATATATATATATATATATATATATATATATATATATATATATATATATATATATATATATATATATATAAGTAAGTAAGTGTAAGTGTGCGGGAATAGGGGATTATTACGCGGAGTTAAGAAATGATGGAAAATGACGGAGATGAGTGCTTGACGACGAAGGGAGTTTGTTTCATCCATAGTTTTCTTGTGTGAAGGCATTCAACTTTTATTTTGATCCACCTAACTCACATCTCTTCATCATCATGAGTTTACTAGTAGTGGACATAAAAGATTTTCGTGTTGAACGTTAGAGTTCAAAAGGGCCAAGAGGGGGAAGAGAAGGTTCGTGACCGAACAATTTCTCTTAGTTCTAGAAAGTCAAAAAATGATGTATCTAGGTTATGTGCATA